>SZWC01014364.1:0-54364 GCA_023375785.1 Penium margaritaceum
GCCATGAGAGCATTTTCTAGCTCTCTAGGTCGTGTGTGAGTGGTCAGCCTGATTGCTAGGCTGATTTCCTCCCTTGTGTGAGATTATGGACTCTAGTGTGTGAGCCTTAGTCTCCATGGCTAAGTGGTGTGGCTTGTGAGATTACTTGCCCAAGCTCTAGCTCTATACGTACTCCATCATTTTAAGTGATTCAAGAACCATTCTTCAGCACAAGTGATGCCCTTCTAGTCCCACATGCTCGCTGCTCCAAGGCTCCCTCTCTCCTCTAGTTCCAACAAAAGTACGTTTTTTATTGCGTTTGTGAACCTCTCCTTTGAATGTAGTGCCCATACTTCAAAGCATTGAGAAAACCTGCCACGTGACACTTGATGGGTTGACTGGCATTTATGCATGGAAAATTGCAGCTCTTTACTTGCATTCCGATGAAACAATAAAGACCACGCCCTTCTAATGTGAGTATTAGTTTGTGGTCCATTCAATACATAAGCAAAAACGCCATTCCACTAGTTTTCTTCCGTGGCCACTTTGCGTTTCATGAAAACACACGTCTTTCATATTTTATTAGTGGAAGACAAGGAGCCTTTTTTCTGATATCTATGTCCTACGTTGTCTCTACCCGTAGAAATAAACAACGGCATGAGACCATGTCCCAAAAACGGTTATCAGGTAGTAATCCTAACACTGGCTCGCAGCCTTACAATCCTCTTTAGCGTACAAAGCTTGCCCCACCCATCATTGCAATACTGGATGTTACAATAATAGGCTAGGATGGTGTTATCACCACCCTAGCCATAGCAGACCCAAATCATAATCACTGATATTGTGCCATCTTAAAACATGACACCGTTGAACTGTGCTCCTTTGTTTGAAACGTACCTTTGTACTTGGTGGCCTCCACCATCAGAGATCAAAAGGGGGGGAGGGAGGGGGAGGGGAGGAAAGGTTGAGGGGGTGAGGGAAGGCCTGGGGAAATGAGGAGAGAATCAATGGGTTATAAATTGTTTGCATTTGCAAAATCTAACTTCACCTATGACATTCGAATTTGGAAACATGGATACCATGAAACTGACATTCCTCGGAAGTGGTACCAAGTACAGCTGCATTATATACTCTGTCTGTTGGAAATCACTTAAGAGCGCCCAGTGACAGTGAAATGCACAATGAGTCAGATTGACTGTTAGTGTCTTTGGGATAACTACATTCTCTTGCAACATGGCAAGAAGCCCAACATGTGTCCTCTGTTTGTGCTCCCTTGGTGTCACCTTTTTATAGAAATTCATATGGAGACCCTACGATTTATTACTAGAACTATTTCTCAAAAAAATCCATGGATTTTGTTTTTCTTTGAGGAATTCAATAAGAGCTTGTCGTGCTCTTGAGAGAGCAGCTGTCTGTAGGCGTTGCATACTTGCTGTTTCCAACACAACAAAGAAGGTATATCTATGCCAGCATGGATACAAGGAACAATAGAAACGATTCCTTACATGCGTGGCATCCAGCATGTATAGCGTGCGAATACGAATTAAACATGGGAGCATGATACGAGGGCTGCATTGCATGGATGAGAGAAAGAGGTATTTGCATGCTGGATGTAAAGCACATAAAACTAGTGTAGGTCCATGTGGAGGGTAGCATAGAGAGGTTCCATAGAATGCACAGCCTACATGGTGCTCTGAAATGGTCAAGGAGAACAATATGGCTCATTTGCTTCTATTGTTTCTAGCTGTTTGGTGGCAACCTGAAACCAACTCAAGTCACTCTAGTGGAACACACTCTCACAATGGCATTTCTTTCACAAATAGGAAACCACACCGAATCTGGTGAGCATGAGGTCTTTGTTTGAGCTCTTGGTAGTAGCTAGAGCAGTTGAAGCTGCCACCAATGGGCAACAAACACGGAGACAGCAAGAAAGAAAAGGACAAAGAATGACAGTTATCTACTGCTATAGTCAAGGCAGGTGTGAACAGTGCTAAGTCAATTGCTTGCATAGTATGTGCGTGCCTTAGGGAAATCTACAGGGACTGATACACATTAAGATGTAGACATAGATGAAGATGTAGATGTAGGTGTAGATGTAGATTTAGATGTAGATGTAGATGTAGATGCAGATGCAGATGTAGATGTTGATGTAGATGTAGATATAGATGTAGATGTAGATGTAGATGTAGATATAGATGTAGATGTAGATGTAGACGTAGATGTAGATGTATATGTAGATGTAGATATAGGTGTTGAACATTTACCCCTCCGTATGCCCAAGGAAAGCGCTGGGAGACGACAAAGAGCCGCCAGAGACAAGAAAAGACTAGCAATTGAATGAGCAACTCAGGTAGATTAAGCCATGGATGACACCAATGTTTGCACACATGATACGCATGTCAGATTAAGCCATGGAGACAAATCCACTCGTCTCTTTTGAGGAGTGGTGTTTGGTGCCCGAGTCAAGGGAGAATGCCCCCGGCCTAAGGAGCGCTGCCCCCTTCATGGGCAACCCTTCAGCCATCATGTGGGTGAGCTCCTTCTTTTCCTTCCTAACTTTGCTCTCGCCTTCTTTCCTAGGACTACGCCAGTCCATAGTCCAGTGCCCAGCCTTGCCACGGTTGAGACAGTTTCAAGGGTTCTTGGAACTCTTCCCGTTACCATTGCCTTTCCTCCACCGCCATCGCTTCCGTTATTGCATTGAATGGAGAGAGAGCTTGCACCATGTCCACGGAAGCAAGAGGCATAGGCTGAGATGTTTGCCTCATGGCCACTACGTTCCATAGACTTGTTGCGGACATGTTCGGTGACAGCCTCATACGTCATATCTGGCTCCTTCCAACAACCAAACATGGTGGTGAAGGACCCCCAGCTTTCTGGCAACGCCATGAGAAGGATCATGGCACGTATGTTGGATTCGAGATTATGCTCCATTTGCTAGACCTCTTGCATCACGTTGTTGAACGAGTGCAAGAATACGGGTATCAATTCTCCTTCGCTTACCCTCATAGACATCAACCTTTGGAAGACGAAGAGTTGGTTTGCTAGAGCGTTTGATTGATGCAGGCGTAAGCGTTTTGTGTACACCTTGGTAGCCTACGTGCATCCTATTATGTGGGAGTGTTGAGTCTCGTTGATTGATGTCACAAATATGGCGAGAGCCATGTTGTTCTTCATCGTCCATGCTGCAAGGTCAGCCGCATGTGTAGTCAATGTCGCATTGGCAGTTGCTATCTCGGTTCCTTTTAGGATGTCAAAGTAGCCCTACACATTCATGAAAATCCTAAACTACCATTTCCACGAGGGAAAACCTGTCCCTGTGAATTTTAACATACCCGCCTCGAGGCGGGCATGAGTCGGATCCGCCATCTTTGGCATTTTCTCATCTTCTCTCCTTCACTACTACTCTGTTTTGTTCAGGCTCATGATGTTGATAAGGCCGCTGATAGCGACCGCTGGCAAAGGTACATGTGATTCCCTTCCATATCCCTCCTGCCGATGATCGCCTAAGGCGATGGTGCCATCGTGAGAAAAACAGACTCTGGGTTGTACCACCTTTCAAAGGGGTAGAGTTTTATCCCATTTGGGCTCGAGAGTCGTCTCCAATACGGATAGAGCTATTCCTCATCCTCTATTTCAGAAGAATGTAAGCACAAAGTCAGCAGTATCAGAAGCAAGCCAAAGCATTGGAACATGCACGAGTACGTCAGCAAAGTGACGGAAGCGGGATCGGTCCCGAGGAGTTAGTCGCAGGACTTGAGAACCATCGAGGTGTTGGGGAGTCGAGGTAGACAAGCTGCTGAGAGAAAGCGAGATCAAGATGAGTGATGGCTGACTGAGAAAGAGCTGAGCAAAGGAGCGGGAGTGACACAGCAAAGAGCTGAGAGCTGTGAGAGGCAGGCGAGGGCAAGGTGTACGAGGTGCGAGTAGAGCAAAGACACGGCGATGAAGACGCGGAACCAAAGGGAAAAAAGATGGACATAACTGTTCTGGTTAAACTGGGAGGGAATGAACATCCTCCATATATTCATCGAAACAGAAGTAGACGGATAACCAACGGCTTCTTGTGCACTAGCCGGACGCGCTTGTGATGGGTTTATTATTTATTAGGGGATCACTTGGTACGTTCTCCATTGGGCGGTGGATGCACCGACAACGGCTAGTGAGTGCTGTTACCGAGGTGGTTCATGCAGAGGGCTGAACCGTTATTGATAGCTCGGAATATCCGAAGGATGAGATCTGGTTACCACCCGGGTCAGAGCATGTCTTTCTCCTCTGAAGATGAGGAGTCACCTTGGCAAAGTCGCTTAATTCTGACACTCCCCTTGACTGCGTCAAGGTGACAGGGAGAGAGCGCTCGCTTGTGTAAGAGTTGTATGGTCTTGACACCGGGTTGGCCAGTGCAGCACGGCCTGGAGCACTACTGAAAGTGCACAAATTCCTTGACGTGTGGGCTGCTTGGGAGTAGCGGGCGTGGTCTGATACAGGCATGGTAGAGGATAGAGGCATGCTTGTAGGAATTCAATACACATCAGGTACAAGTTTCCAAGATGAGCGTGGATGTGTGGATGAAATTCCATGTCTGCAATGAGGCACAGAAACCTTCTGAGAGACTGCTCCATCTGCAATCTTGGTGTAGTTGAGCTATTGCATGGAGGCTAGAGGGCGGCAATAACAGATTCTCCTTGGACGTAGATGGGAGAATCCATGGCAATGAAGTCTCTGGACCACTAGAAGATGTTGGTATGTGCCTTGCTTGTTGTGTAGTAGTGGAGAATGGGCAGTGTGATGAGGAAATTCTCTGGGGAGATGCCATAGTTGAGTGCCCCAAGGTCCAGAGTAGTAGAGTTGAAGAAGACGGTTTGGTATTGTCGTCGTGGTAACCTGACAAGGCAAGGTCCCCTGTCACTCATGATGAGGAAGCCTGTGAGACACAAGCAGAGGTCAAGTGTACTAGTCTGCGAGTTGCTTTGGTGTTGGAGGAGGTGTAGATGAGGCTGTTGATGAGAGTGCTGAAGGCTAGTGAATTGGAAAGAGGATGTGGGAACAGAGCCGAGTCGCGTGTGTTGAGGAAACTTCGGCGTGGGCACGGGTTATTGCAGAAAGGGAGATACAACCGGGCGAAGCCTTTTGCTGAGCAAAGGATGACTATGGAGGATGAAAGGAGGAAGGTTGAGCGGTAGAGGGGGGGCAGAGAACCTCATGTGCTGCGTACGGTTTCGGCGTGGGTGCAGGTCGTCGCGGAACAAGCAATGCAAACAGGCAGATCCTTGTGCTGAGCAGACCATGATGCACAAAGCGGAGGAGCGAGCGATGATTGAGGGTTCGCAAGGGTGAAACCATGTGCTCTTGGTGAAAAAGGGGGATAAGATGCGGCAAGGGGAAGGCAGAAGCCAACGCGCCGCAAGAAATCTGTTGCCGACATGGGTGCAGGCTATTGCAAAGCGGGCAGCTAGCTCGTGCAGGTCTTTGTGCTGGCCACAGATGCGGATGACGATTACTGATGAAACGATGTAGGCTGATGATGGAGTGGGCGCACGGACAAGTTGCGTGCGCTGGAGGAAGTTTTGGCATGGGTGCAGACCGGGCAGATCCTTGTGCCGAACGGGAAGCGATGCTGAGGCGGAGGAATATAGAAGTAGTTGATAATTGAATGGGCGCATGAGCAAAACCACGTGCGCTAAAGATGGTGATGAAGAATATGGATGCAAAGTCAATGTGAACAATGCTGATGGCGAACAGGATGAGAGGGAGTAGACGGAGATGAGACGAGGCAAGCGACAGATGGTGCTACGGAGGCTGGAGTAAAGATGATGAGGAGGACTGAACACAACAGATGGAGGAAGTTGGTAAATGATATGGTGAAGACGTAAAGTATAATGAAGGCTGATGACAATATAAGAGGTAGAAGGTGGAGAGCACGGCGAGTAGAGAATAATGCCGCGGTGCGAGGCAACCAATTGCTCTGCTTTAAGGAGAGTGACGGCTTGTTCCCGAGTTGGCCCTCCGCGGACAAGAAGACTAACCGTGTCCGATATCCTTGCAATTAGAGGAGATTGGTTGCAGCAGACGGAGTCATGCCGCCGGCAGAGATACCGGTTTGTTGATGTCGGGAGAGTCACAGCTTGTTCCCAACTTGGCTCGGAATGGGGGCAAGAAGACTAGTACGTCCGACATCCCAACTGCGGTAGTTCTGCTGCTGCTGCTGACGAAGCAAGGAGGGCGGTGCAAGGGGGCGGGTCGAGATAAAGAATGCAGCGGAGCTGAGGAAGTCAAGGCAGATGAAGTAGAGGGTACTGATGAGGAAGGCGAAATTAATGGGAGGTAGCAGACGACACATGGCAGGAAACGTCCCAGAAGTTGACGCAGGCGGTGGCTCGGAAGCTGTTTGCGGTTGTTGTGGACGATGAGTCACAGGTAGTTGGCCACGGGTGCGGAATGGGCGGAGGACTTCCTCAAGATGACTTTGCATTTTCTTCTGCGTGAGGAGTACTCCAAGCGATGCTGCTGATGTCAACTACTGGCTAAGCAAAGGAGCGCGAAGCGAGGGTAGCGCCGAAAGAGGAATGCTGGTCAAAGCGATGGAGTAAGGATGGCGGTTGAGCAATGACGAGGTCACGAGGCACCAAGTGATATTGCCTAAGGCTCTGATACCATGTCAAAAGATTGTAAGCACGAGAAGAATAGTAACGGAAGCAGGCAGAAGCATTGGAATATGCACGAGTATGTGAGCGAAGTGACGGAAGCGAGAGCAGTCCCGAGGAGTTAGTCGTAGGACTTAAGAACCGTCTAGGTGTTGGGGAGTCAAGGTAGACAAGCTGTTGAGAGAAAGCTGGAGCGAGATGAGTGATGGCTGACTGAGAAAGAGCTGAGCGAAGGAGCAAGAGTGACACAGCAAAGAGCTGAGAGCTGTGAGAGGCTAGCAAAGGCAAGGTGTGCAAGGTGGGAGCAGAGGGAAGACACGGTGGCGAAGTCGCGGAACCAAAGGAGAACAGGATGGACCGAACTGATCTAGTTAAAGTGGGAGGGAAAGAACATCCTCCATACATGCATCAGAACAGAAGTAGACGGGTGACCAACGACTTCTTCTACGCTAGCCGGACGCGCTTGTGATGGGTTGATTATCTATTAGGGGATCATTCGGTACGTTCTCCATTGGGCGGTGGATGCACCAACAACGGCTAGTGACTGTTGTTACCGAGGTGGTTCATGTAGAGGGTTGAACCGTTATTGAGAGCTCGGAATATCCGAGGGACGAGATCTGGTTACCACCCAGATTATAACATGTCTTTCTCCTCCGAAGATGAGGAGTCAACTTGGCAAAGTCGCTTAATTCTGACACTCTAATCTGCCACGTACGTGCACCCTACATGACAACACCGATGGAGCCGATGGAGTAGATGGAGCCATTTGATGTCGGATACTTGTTTTACCTGTGTACCCTGCAAGACCACTCGCTAGTCGGTCTTGGGAGCATGCCTTAGAACTAGAAGTGTGGGCTAGTAACCATTAATCAATGCGCCTGATAGCAACGGTCTAGAAAACGGGTCCCGATATGGGAGGCTGCCAACTGGTTTTCGAATTTCAAACATGATAACATATCACCCTCAAACGATGATCCACACTTAAGGTTTATTCAGTTTGCAACCTCACAAAGTCCACATGAAGGTCTTTAATGTGTATCCTTGGTTGGACACTCTGTGAGGAGTCTCAAAGACAAGAATTGTAAATGGATAGATGCAGGGTACACGCTTTTGTACTTGCAAAGCTTTACTAATGTATCTGCCTACAGTGGCTCCACAGGAGCCAACATCAGCCTACAGTCGTACTTGGCGCGTCCTAAAACCGCCAAGTGTCATCCTTGAGGAAGACTCTAGTAAGTTTCCTAGAAGCTTCCTGTCCCATTTTGGGCCACAAAGAAAAATGTTGTCTCGTGGGAATTGAACCCACAACCAATGAGCTCCACCGCCTGTCCCAACAAGGCCACAAAGTTGTGTTTCCTTTGATGATCTCCATGGTACATATGCATCATGGGTAGTGCATTCATGGCCTATCTCAGAACAGACCAAGGGGGACGTACCCCATAGAGCAGTGCATGCCTTGTCTTTTCATGCAACCAATACGCCAGCCAACTAGCCAATACCATTCAACAATTTCAAGGCGTGATGATGCATCGCCAGCATTTGAAGTTACACATAAAATTCTTGAATGCGTGTATGACTACACGCATTTATTTGTTATCCACCGGGTAGTTGAGGATCAGCCCGCGTAGTTTTCTTGACATTTGCACGACGACTTGTTCTCCACCATCATTGCCTTGGTGGAGAACGACTCCAATAGCTCCATTGGATGCATAGGTGGCCATAATGTGATTCATCATTGGATCGGCTAATGGTAAGCCTGGCTTTGAGGTCAAAGTGTTTCTGAAAAGGTTAAACGCTTCATGTTCAATGTTCTCCCAATTCCACTCTTTGGTTTTTCAATGGAGATTGGAGAGAGGTGCTAATACCGGAAGTAGTGTTTTAGCAATTGATTGTAATATTTCTTGTGTTTTAGGAGCAACTGGATGTCCGAAACATCTGTGGACTTCGGCCAATTAGTGACGTCCTCCACCTTCTTCACTTGGATGGTGATCCTTCCACCGCCAATGATGTGGCCCAAAACGTAATTGAACAACGACCAAAGCTACAATTCCATAGTTTTTTGAGACATTTTTCGCTATGTAAAGCCTCAAACTCAACTTTTTGGACCTGTCCATTATGCTCCTCTAGGGTAAAGCTGGACAACAAGATGTTGTCAAGATAGCCGATGCCAAATTCTTCAATGTACGAGCAAAAACATTTGTTCATTGCTACTATAAACGAAGTAAAGTCATTTGTGAGTCCAAATGGCATGACCATGAACTCAAAGTGCTTGTTTCTTGTGCAGAAGGATGTCTTCTTGACTTCCTTATCAGATACGCGAATCATACGATACCCGCTGCGCACGTCAATTCTGGTCAAAATTTGGGCCGTACATAGTTGGTCCAAAAGCTCATCTACTGGTGAGAGGGGGTAGCAATTCTAGATAGTGATGTCGTTCAACACTTGTTACTCCATACACATCCGCATTTATCCTCTTTTCTTTTCACAAGTATACTAGTGATTCACAAGGTGATATAGAGAGTTAGATCAACCTATACGGTTTTGTCAACTCGTGATTTCTCATCCAATAGGTCACTTTCACCGTTAGTCTCCTCCCTGGCTTTCGGTCCATAGGATGGTCAATTCTGTGCTTCAGAGGTAATTTTGGGGTTACTTCTTAGGAAGAAACCACTTCAAATTCGTCCATGGCCTCCGCTAACTCTATCAGTACGACAACAAATTTCTCACGTATCCATCCCGTTGTTGTTGCTTGAGTGGCTATGATTTCTTTCATCCTCAAGGAGTAGCCGCACTTGAGGTACACGAATGAGGTACATGTTGACCATGTCCTAAGATATTGGTTGGGTTTTTTTTTTTGTGGCAACTATCTCTGCTTCCACCTTTTTTGCTTACCGTACAGTCGATGCATCGTGGGTCGCTTGACCAGAGACATGAGTCATTTTCTATATTTATGCTGACATAGACTGCAATGCTGCTCCATTCAACCTGCAAATTGTGTCAGTGTATGATATGTTGGCCAAGGATGATTTTGTGGTCTCTCATTAGGCAAGTCCTATTAACCGTGACACCGTGCGGATATCTGATTTGCAGCCTATTGGTTCTGAAAGTTGATGAATCTGTAGCCTTTCATCAACGGGTTTTCCTTTGAAAACTCCTAGTTTGGTGTATTGACCTTGCTTCAAAACCATGTCATTGCTAACAAGACTAGAAGAAGTTTCTCCATCAAATAGTGCCATTATAGTTTTTTGACACCTCGATTGCACATTTGGCACTATTGCTTGTTGTTCGTCCTTCTACCCCTCTTCAATCTTTGCAATCTCTGGAGTCCATGCTTGCGCCAATATGAGTGGCTTAGATGGGTGATTTGTCGGCATAGAGATTTTCAAATGGATAGGAGCCTTGATGTATACTCCTGCCCATTACCATTTGCGGACTCTTCAATCTCTTTCTGCAACTTCTCCCACTTTTTGGCTTACTGTTGCAGCATGCAATAGTCGTGCAAGAAATGACCTAGTTTTTTGCAAGTTCAGTAGTGCCGTTGATCGTCTCATTGACGGTGTCAATTTCCATCAAAGATGATGTTTCCACCAACTATAAACTTCCTTTGCCACCATAAGGAATGTGGCTTTGGGGTCGCCATCCTTTGGAATTGTGTATCCCAGAGTTCTAGTTGGCACTCCCGATGTGGTAAGCCACTGCAATCATTCACAAAAGGTCGTATTGGATGCCAAAACTGGTGATTGCTCACCGCAAAATCTGCTTTAGGGCGTTGTTGTTGTAGAAACATAGTTCTTCAAGGGCGTGGTCACTGCCAGTGATCACTTTGCAGAAACGTTGGGTGTACAATGCCATGATGAATAGGTGGCGTAGACCTTGGAGTCTGTACCGTGTATCTAACTTCTTTTTCAGCCTTCCAAATTAAGTACAAGTAGTGCGTATAAGTCCCTCTAAGTTTGTGGTGGCGTGGGATAGTCATACCACATCGGATTCACCTTCTTGAGAGGTGATAAACCTGTGGTCCACGATATGAGAGTGGTCACGAGAGTCATTGATACAACTCTGCCAATCTTGTGCTTCCGTTGGATCGTCTTTAGGTCATACCACCAATTCAAAGCCGTGCCACGCACAAGCAAGGCCTCAAGGTAAATGTTACTTTTATCATTGTTGACCTAAGCAGACGTGAAGTACACCTCCATACACATCAGTCACATTGTTGTCGTTGGTCCCTTGGAATTTGGAGGATCAAATGGCTCGATATGTGCCGGTCGTACCTCGGATTCATTGATGAGTCAAAAAATCATCTCTGTGAGCACTACTTTGCACACGGTTTTGGAGAAACTCAAAGATCTTCCATTGCCGTGTTGAGTTGTGGGATCAGATGGTTGTTAAGGCTCTTGAGAGCCGACAATTTCTGGTACGTATCTTTGTCTATTTGCTCTTGTCGGCCCATGCCTCCCATCGTGCCAGGTAATGACCCAACGCGCTTGTGCAGGGGTGAAGGGTTTGCCGAGCCCAAGGGATCCATCACCAGATTGGCTGTCAGGTTCTTTGGCGCTACACCATTTTTCGTGAACTTTGTTTCTGCTGCTTGATTGGACTGGAGAGCATCATAGTTCGCATGCTGCCAATCCGCCATTAACGGAATGATCGCCGTGGAGTGCTACTCGTCGCTGGTTGCGCTTCCTCCATTCACCAGTTTTGCCTAGATGTTTGCGATGTTTTGAACGGTAGAGATGCAGAGAGGACGGCTACAAGATTGTCTCTTTGTAGTTAATGCGTCAGTTGCGTCTCCAGTGGTGTTGCACTCTGATACAAAGGGTGACACCAAGCAGAACGTAGCTGGTTCACACGGATCAGGTGCAGGACAAAAGACAATTGGGGTGTTTGGGACAAATAGATAATTTGCATTATGCTGTAAGTGTTCTTTAATCACAACTTTTGTGTGTGTCGAGCACACATATACAATGCTAAGAATAAGAATGAGGTATGATTTGGGTCATCGGCTTTCAAACCAAGCAATACATGCGAGGCTACACCGTGAGTGGCGGAACCACAAGCTCCGCTGAGAAGTCGGGATGCTTCAAGAATATTGCGAGAGAGGCGTTAACACCGGGTATATTCTTTTAGTAGTTGCTGAATCCAAGAAGAAACTGGATTTCCCGAACACTTCTGGGCTTTGGTCAATTAGCAATGGCCTCCACCTTCTTCATGTCAATGATGATCCTTCCGCTGTCGATGGTGTGGTCCAAAACTCGATTGAACCATGACCAAAGTTTCATTTCAAGAGTTTTCTTAAACATTTGTTGATTTGTAAAACCTCAAACTCAACGTTTTTGGACATGTGCATTATGTTCCTCTAGGGTACGGCCGTACACCAAGAAGTTGTTGAGATACCCAATGCCAAAGTCACCGAGGTAGGAGAGAAAAATTCATTGTTGCTATAAATGTAGTAGGGTCGTTTCTGAGTCCAAATGGCATGACCATGAATTCGTAGTGCCCATCTTTGGTGTGGAAGGATGTTTTCTGGACGTCCTCATCAAATACACAGATCATATGATACCCGCTGCATAGGTCAATGAGCTGAACACTTGGGTCGTTTGGAGGTGGTTTAAACGCTCATCTACTTGTGGGAGAGGATAGCGATTCTTTGTGGCAACGCCGTTCAACGCTTGGTAGTCCATGTACATCCACATTTTTCCTCTTTCTTTTTTACAGGAATACCAATGCTACACAAGGTGAAGTAGATGGTTGGATAAACCTCTATCGGAGTATCTAATCTACCTGATTTTGAAGCTTTGTCAGCTCATGATTACTCATCCAGTAGGTCATCTTCACCGTTAGTCTGCTGCCTGGCTTTAGGTCTATGTGATGGTCTATTTTGTATTGCGGTGGTAATTGTCATGGTAGTTCTTTATGAGAAACTGCATCAAACACGTCCATGAGCTCCCCCAACTCTGTTACTATTGTTCTGAACCTCTCATGTGTCGATGCCATTGTTGTTGCTTGAGGGACTGTGATTTCTTCCTCTTCCCTTGCGTCCTTGAGGACTAGCCATGCTTGAGCTTTAAAAATGAGGTATCTCTTGACCATGCCCTGAGATATCGGTTGGCATTGTTGGGAAAGGAGCCATCCGGCTCAGTTTCAGGTCCACACGAGCAAGTTCCAGGAAAGTACCAGATGCCTGCTCCGATCGTCATCGAACTTCACCATTGGAAAGATCAGGTAGCAAGATGTGTACGGTCCAAGCTTTCGGATTGGAAGATATGAATTTTCAAAGTATTCGAGGTCATCGACCGCCAATATCCGGGTGACCATGGGCGATGGCTCCATGCCTTAGCCTGAGAAAAGAAAAAAGCAAGAGATCCAGGGTCAAGACCTGATGGGGAAACATCCAAAAAGGTCCTAGATTCTTGGGTTGCCTTGTCAGAGTGTGCTGACTAGGAAAAAGGTACCTCTCCTTACTTTTTGGGTGAGGTGAGATCCTTGTGTGCTAGCCATGGACACATGGCCATTCTCCATGGAATTGTGGGTTATGTGACCACTAGGAGTGTGCCATGAGAGCATTCTCTAGCTCTCTAGGTCGTGTGTGAGTGGTGAACTTGATTGCTGGGCTGATTTCCTCCCTTGTGTGAGATTATAGACTCTAGTGTGTGAGCCTTGGCCTCCATGGCTAAGTGGTGTGGCTTGTGAGAGGACTGACTTGCCCAAGCTCTAGCTCTATATGTACTCCATCATTATGAGTGATTCAATAACCTATATTCAGCACAAGTAAGGCCCTTCTAGTCCCACATGCTTGTTGCTCCAAGGCTCCCTCTCTCCCCTAGTTCCAACATTTGGTATCAGAGCCAAGTTCTACCACTTTCAGCCAGCACAGGCCGTCACTTTGAGAGTGACAGTTTGGGGTAAACCTTCACCATTTTTCACGATCGACCATTTAATCTTCAAGTTTCAGAGAAAAGCTTTCCAACGAGCATAAGATCGCGACAATCCAATAGTGGGTTAGAGAATTATGCTCAAAACGAGATCAGCCAGGGCTACACTCTTCTCTCTGGGTAAGAATGTCGCCTTGTGATGACCATAACTCTGTGTTTTCTTTGTCAAATTCAAAAAGTAGCACATACGAATTAAAGTATTTTTCCTCAGCTTTCCATAGTGCAAACATATTTGCATTCCATCAGTACGTTTGGGAGAAACGCCGTTTCCAAGCCGGCTGGTGTGAGCTGGAGTAGGAGCAGAAGTATACCCTGTTTTCAAAAGGGCATATCTCTGAAAATCCCCTGTTGATGACCCTGTTTTATGGGTCCATCTGAAAGGTTTCAAGCTGAATTTTCCAGTCCAGGACTCAGTTTTTTGAAATTTCCAGTTTGCTGGCCTCTACAATCCATTTATTGTCAGACAGATTTCTGGCGAAAGAAGCAACAGAAGCAGGGATAGCGCCGCCACTCAAGGGCATCGCTGAGCATCACCAAGGCTCAAAATGGCAGCAGCAGGCGTGGTAACAGCAGCCCGGCCCTTGGAGAGGCTGGAAGGACGCGCTAACTTCTTGTTTTTGAAGATCCGTACCCGCCTCCTTTTGGAGGAGGGGTTTGTGGGAGGTAGTGAGCGGCGACGAGCGCGCTCCGCCTCCACAGGCAAAAGGCATTAGTGCAGTAGAGGTGGTGGTGGGGAAGACGCCGTACAAAGGTGCAGCAGATGCAAATTCATCTGGTACTACAACTGCGGCATATGAGGAGTGGATGAAGAAGGACAGGCAGGCCTACAGGCTGCTTGTTAACACCATCTCCAACCCGCATCTTCAATACGTGAGTGATAAGGCTACTGCAAAATAGGGGTGGGACACGTTGTGCAAGAAGTATTAGAGCAAGGATCCTGCATTCCTCATGCTTTTGGAGGAGAAGATGATGGTGTTTAAAATGCAGCATGGCGAAGAGATGGAGGCGTACTTGGACAGGGCAAAGAAGTTGGAGAAGCAGCTGAAAGCGGCCGACAACCCCATCGAAGAAAAGCGCTTTGTCCTCCCCTTGCTGAGCGGACTCCCAACGAGCTATGACACGGTGCGAGAGACATTGGAGTACCAGCTGACTCTCGACCTTGACTTCATTTGCACGCACCTGGTGTAGGTAGAACTACGTCGAAATGCAGCAAAGCGCAATGGCGACAGCAACAATAGTGAAGCTGCTTTCATGGCCATGGGCTCACGCAACCAACAGCGGCAGCAGTCCGGCTAGCAGAGGGCAAGAAGAAGGGCAAGTGCCACTATTGCCAAAAAGAGGAGCACTACAAGAAAAAGTGCTTCAAGTTCTAGAGGGACCAGAAGGAGCAGCAGCAGCAAAAGCAGTTATCTCCTCAACAACAGCAGCAGCAATCACAGCAACGTCAGCAGCAACAGCAGTAGCAGCAGAACCAAACCGACATGCATCATTATGGCAACATGAACGTCGCCAAGGAGGTGCGCGACCTCCTCTTCATGGCAAAGTCTAACATCTTGCAGAGGGAAAAGGCGGATCTTGCATGGTACAAGGACTCGGGGTGTACCAAGAGTCTGACGCACCACAAGAAATGGTGTACGCAACTGCTCTCCATTCCCCCCTGTCCGATTGCATTGTTTGATGATCGGGTGGTGTATGCTGAGGGGATTTGGATTGTAGAGATGTGGTTGGAGACCCCGCATGCATTGAAGTGGGAGCGTTCCATGGCGTGCTGTATGTCCCTGATGTTGCGTTCAATCTTCTCTCAGTGTCCTCTCTCACCAACACAAGACTGCGCATCGTCTTTGACGATGACTATGGCTACATCCTTGACAAGAAAACAGGAGAGGAGCTGGCTAGGTCGGTGAAAGAAGGTGACATGTACCGCTTGCTGGGGGCGACCAAGATCCCGCGCGAGTAGAGCCTTGCAGTAGTGGTGCAGGCCACAGATGGCGAAATCTGGCATGCGCGCTACGGGCACATCGGCATGCGTGCCTTACAGCAACTTCAAACGAAGCAGATGGTGCATGACTTACCCACCATCTCTAACTTTGAGCAGCAGTTGTGCATCAGTTGTTTGGAGGGGAAGTAGCATCGCGAGGCGTTCTCTGGAGCAGGAGAGCATGCGAAGGAGGTGCTGGAGCTGGTCTTCACAGACTTGTGTGGCCCGATGTAGACCTAGAGCTTTGGAGGCTCTAGGTATTTTCTCACCTTCATAGATGATTTCAGCCGTTTCACAGCTGAGTACTTCCTTTCCTCCAAGTACCAATGCTTTGACAGGTTCAAGGAGTTCAAGGCCATGGTGGAGAACAAGACTGGCAAGAAAATCAAGGCGCTGCACAACGACCGTGGTGGAGAGTACCTGAGCAAGGAGTTCCAGGACTACCTCGGAGCAATAGGCATCAAGGCGTAGCGCACTGGGCCATACTTGCCGGAGGAGAACGGCGTAGCAGAATGCGCCACCCGCACAATCGTTGAGTCGGCACGCTCCATGCTACATGTGGCTCGGCACACCTACGACTTTTGGGCGGAAGCAGTAAGCCCTACGGTGTATATTAAGAACCGCAGTCCAACCAAGGCCCTGGAGCAGATGATGCCCTAGGAGGCGTGGTTCAACAAGAAGCCGAGCGTGGGTCATCTTTGCGCGTTTGGCAGCTTGGCGCACATGCACGTGCCAAAGGAGAAGCGGCAAAAGTGGGACGCGAAGAGCGTGCAGATGTTGATGATTGGCTACGATGCGGAAACCAAGGCGTATTGCCTCTACGAGAGGGATACACGCCACGTCATCATCTCCAGGGATATCGTCCTCAACGAGAGCAACGTCATCGGTACCAACATTGTCTGCGAAGCGACAATAGAAGCAGCAGCTGACGAGACAGTGGGAGCAGATATCCTTCTTGACCCAGTCTCTCTTGATCCTTCTTCCACTGTGACAATGGGAGAACCAGTCTACTCTCCCATGTCTGATGCATGAGATACAGCGGCTTCACCCACAGAAGCAGAGGAAGAAGATGCACCACCATCAACAGGAGCAGTTGTGCCGGCAGCACCGCGTCAGCCGCGTGCTAACGCTCCAGCACCAGGTCGGAGGTACCCTCTCAGGGTGTGCTACAGGCCTGGTGAGCACGGGCATTTCTGGATGCTCCAGAAACTAGACCAGATGAACCTCGCTGTTGCAACAGACTCTCATGATCCGACGTTGTACAAGGAGGCCACGGCATCACCTGATGCGACAGACTAGGCGCAAGCTCTGTAGCAGTAGATATAGTTGCAGCTCAATAACGGTACGTGGGAGCTGAGTGAGCGTCCACCCGGACGTAAAGTGATCAAGTGCAAGTATGTGTTCAAGAAGAAGCGGGGAGCAAATGGCAACCTGGAAAAGTAAAAAGCAAGGCTGGTCGCCAAGGGCTACTCATAGCAGGAAGGCATCGACTACAGGGAAACCTTTGCTCCTGTTGCAAAGTTTGCCTCTGTGCGTACGCTCCTTTTCTATGTAGCACCAGAGACTTTGAGGTCTACCACATGGATGTCAAGACGGCATTCTTGAATGGTGACCTAGAGGAGGATATTTACATGGAGACGCCGCGAGGGTTCATCATGGATGGCTAGAAGCACCTGGTTTGCAAGCTGCAAAAGTCGCTGTACGGCCTCAAGAAAGCGTCGCGTGTTTGGAACCAGAAGTTGGATACGGCGTTGAAGTGCATGGGGTTTGAGCGCAGCGAGTATGACTATAGCGTCTATTGCTGGCAACATGGTCATGAGGTGCTCATCATCATCCTCTATGTGGATGACATGCTCCTCCTTTCCAACAGCATGTCTGCACTGCAAGAGTTCAAGGAGGCCATACAAGAGCACTTCCAGATGTCTGATCTCGGGGCGGCATCATACTTTCTCGATATCCATATCACGCGTGACCGCAAATCACGCTCTCTTTCACAACAGCAGAGCCGCTACATCAAGGATATCTTGCAGCAGTTCGGCATGACAGAGGCAAAACCCATCAGCACGCGGCTAGAGACGCGGTAGTACCTCGTGAGCTTCAATGGAGAAGCAAATGCAGCTAAAGGCAGACGTACCAGAGCGCCATTGGCAGCCTCATGTATCTGATAGTTGCAACCAGGCCGGACCTCGCAACAGGTTGTTAGCGCTATTAGCCAGCACATGACAAACCCCGGACCTGAGCACCAAAAGGCTGTGAAGCGAATCTTCCGCTACCTAGCTGGAACCATCAACATCGGCATCACTTACAACGGCAACAAAACCATCATCATCAGCTACACACACGCTAATTGGGCTTCAAACCCTGAGGACCGTAGGTCCATCTCTGGACATGTGTTCCTCATTAATGCTGGGGCCATCAGCTGGTGCAGCAAGGGACAGGTGGTCGTGGCCACCTCAAGCACGGAAGTTGACTACGTCTCTCTCAGCTTTCGAGCCAAGGATGCAGTTTGGCTTCAATGTCTCATGGCAGAGATGACTGGGAGTGCAGCAGTTCCAGTTCTTGTGCGCATCGACAACCAAAGCGCAATCGCACTTGCCAAGAATCTTGAGCACCATGCACGCACCAAGCACATTGATATCGCATATCACTTCATTAGGCACATGGTGCAGGAGGGTGCTATCGAGTTGGAGTTTACTCCAACGAGCAAGCAGGTCACTAGATTTTGCACCAAGCCAGTGACCCATGAGAAGCAGCAGTTCTGCATGAAGGCATGTGGACTCATCCCACTCTAACTGCGGCAAAGTGGGAGATTGTTAAGAAAGGAGCCATCCTGCTCAGTTTCAGGTCCACAGGAGCAAGTTCCAGGAAACTACCAGACGCCTGCGCCAAACGTCAATCGAATTTCACCATCAAAAAGATGTGATGGCAAAATGTCCATAGTCCAAGTTTGAGGCCGATCCAACGGTCGGATTGGGAGATATGAATTTTCAAAGTATTTGAGGTCATCTTCCACCCATATCCGGGTGACCATGGGCGATGGTTCCATGCCTTCGCCTGAGAAAAGAAAAAGGCATGAGATCCAGGGTCAAGACATAATGGGAGAAATATCCAAAAGGTCCTAGATTCTTGGGTTGCCTTGTCAGAGTGTGCTGACTAGGAAAAAGGTGCCTCTCCTTACTTTTTGGGTGAGGTAAGATCCTTGTGTGCTAGCCATGGACACATGGCGATTCTGTATGGGATTGTGAGTTATGTGACCACTAGGAGTGTGCCATGAGAGCATTCTCTAGCTCTCTAGGTCGTGTGTGAGTGGTCAGCTTGATTGCTGGGCTCATTTCCTCCCTTGTGTGAGATTATGGACTCTAGTGTGTGAGCCTTAGCCTCGATGGCTAAGTGGTGTGGCTTGTGAGAGGGCTGACTTGCCCAAGCTCTAGCTCTATATGTACTCCATCATTTTGAGTTATTTAATAGCCATTCTTCAGCACAAGTGATGCCCTTCCAGTCCCACATGCTCGCTGCTCCAAGGCTCCTTCTCTCCCCCAGTTCCAACAGGCATTTTGTGGTGTTGCAATTTCTCTGCTTCCACCTCTGTTGCTTCTTGTAACCGCCAATGTGTCGTAGGTCGCTGGACCAGAGGTAGGTGTCATTTTTTGTATTAGTTCTGACCTAGACTGCTGCGCTGCTTAATTCAACCTACGAATTGTGCCAGTATGTGAAATCTTGGCCAAGGATGATGTGGTCACCCATTAGGCAAGTCTTCTAGATACTATTACTATGCACATCTCTAATTTGCAGCCTAGTGGTTCAAAACGTTGATGAATCTGCAGTCTTTCATCAATAGTTTTTCCTTTGAAAACTCTCGATCTAGTGTATAGACCTTGCCTCATAACCATATCGTTGCCAAAAAATAGAAGATTCTTATCCATCCAATAGTACCATTACCATTTTACAACTTTTACACACCTCGGTTTCACTAGTGATAGTATCGCTGGTTGGTTGTCCTCGTAGCCCTCATCACTCTTTGCAATCTGGTGAACCCTTGGGTGTGTTGATGTGAGTCGCTCAGATGGGTGATCGGTCGGCATAGACTTTTACAATTGGATAGGAGCCTTGCTGTATCCCGCTGCCCTTTGTAGTTTCCACACCCTTCACTCTTTTTCTGCGACTTCGCCCGATTTTTGGCTTCTTGTTGCCGCATGCAACCATCATGCAACATATGACCTGGTTATTTGCAAGTTCAATAGAGCCGTTGATCTTCCGATGGAAGTCACCAATTTCAATCAAAGACAAGGTTTTGTTTGCTATGACTTTCCTTTCTCACCATAAGGAATGTGGCTTTGGGGTCACCATCCATTGGAATCGTGCATCTAAGAGTTGTAGTCGGTGCTGCCGATGTGGTCAGCCACTAAAATCATTCACAAACGGTCGTATTGGATACCGAAAATGGCGATTGCTTGTCAAAACCCTTGTTTTAGGCCGTCTTTGTAGTAGAAACACTGTTCTTCGAGGGCGAGGTCACTCCTAGTCATGACATTGTAGAAACATCGTGTGTACTTTGCCATGCTCAACAGCTGGCGCAGACCTTAGATTCTAAACCATGGGTCTTACTTCCTGTTCAACTTTCCAATGGAAGCGAGGGTAGCGCGCATAAGTCCCTCCATGTTTCTGGTAGGGTGAGATGGTCAGGCCACATGGCATTGGCCTTCTCGAGAGATGAAAAACCTACACTTGATGATGTGAGAGTAGTCGCAAGAGCCGTTGATGGTCGGACCACCAACTCAAAGCCATGCAGCGCAAAGGGGTTGCCTTGGGGAAATTTTCGTTTTTGTCGCTGTTGACCTTAGTAGTGGTGAAGTACACCTTGAAAAGCGTCAGTCACATCCTCATTGTCGGTCCCTTGGAATTTGCACGGTCAAATGGCTCAGGAAGTATCTGTCAAATCTCGGGTTCATGTGTGAGTCGCAAATCTCTCTGTGTGAGTATTACTTTGGTTTTAGAAGAAACTTGAATCTCCTCCATTACCGTGTTGACTTGTTGTAGCAGATGGGTGTTAAGGCCCTCAAGAGCTCACAATTTCTGGTAGAGGTATTGGTTCATTCACACTTGTCGCCCTCTACCTCCTATCGACCCAATGGACTACAATGGGGGTGAAGAGTTTGCCGAGCCCGAGGGATCAGTCACCAGATTGGTTGTCAGGTTTTTCGGCGCTGAACCATTTGCAATGAAAGTTGTCGTTGCCGCTTGGTTGGACTAGAGAGCATCGTAGTTTGTGTGCTACAAATATGCAACTGCCCAAGTACTCATCGGGGAGTGCTGCTTGTTGTCAGGGTGCTTGCTTCATTCATTGTTTTTGCTGAGATGTTTGCGATATTTTGAATGGCGGAGATGCATGGAGGACCCCTTGCAAGGTTGTCGCCTGATAGGTCATGCGTTAGTTGTCCTTCTAGTGGCATGGCACTCCGATACAAAGTGTTATGCTAAGCAGAACATAGCTAGTTTACACGCATCAGGTACGGGACAAAAGAAAGTTAGGGTATTTGGGACAAATGCATGATTTGAATTAAGAAGTAAGTGTTGTTTGATGACAAGTGTCATCTGTGTCGAGCACACATATTCAATGCTGAGAACAAGAATGGGGCATGATTCGGGTTATTGCCTTTTGAGTCGAGCGATGCATACGAGGTTGCGCCGTGAGTGGTGGGTTCTGGAAGCTTCAACGAGAACTCTGGGGGGCTTCGATGATGTTGCGAGGCTTCTCTGCAAAAGTGGAGTGTCATTGAGAAGTCGGTCAAATGATATCCAAGCATCGATATGCTTCACAAAACTTTTGTTGACATTTTTTAAGGTGATCAAAGTTGTCAGATACTTGTGGAACGGAATATCAAAGGTCGAGTAAATTGGCCAAATGCCGTTGGCCTCTTATGTACCAGGCGTACACGACTCCCTAATATTCTTGAGTGTATATTTCTATTGTTACACAAACATCACATCACATCACGAGGACCATGATATTCACTTTGATGGAGAAGGGCAAACTGGCCAACAACCCCGCACCTAGAGGATATTCCTTAACCTTGTGACAGCATCGACCATTCTCACAAACTTAAAAACATAAGTGTCACGGCCTTTCGGTGGACTTCTTGATGACTCTCAACAAATCCAGATTTTTGAAGATGCATCACACATCTCCACCGCCGATTCTCGAAGACCCCCGAATTATTAACAGACCTTCTCAAATCTGAGCACTCAAGACGTGACTCCACACGTGTTGCTCAACATCCGACCCAACGATCTAAAATGTGCTTCATTTGTAACTTGTCACTTGTATATATATGTTCAACCATTTTGATACTTGTTATCAAAGGATAGTTATCGCCAATTAATAGTTGCTCAGGTGTCCCAAATTCTAAATCGTGTTTTTCCTCATAACTTCTACCTGTTCACCGTCTATGCTACGTTTGGCGTAATACTTGGTATCAGATTACAGTGGTACTGGAGATGCATCTCACTACTTCACCCATCCGAGGGACTACCTTGTACAAGTATTTAGCGCATCTTGCAGGTCTAGACTTTGCAGACTTTGCGACTACAACATGACGCACGCGACCGCAACCGTTGACCAACAACGGGTCTTTGGCAACGAATTCAACGATGGAGGAGCAGAACATGCTGATGTACGCGAACCCCAAAGCGACAACAAACACTGGCATGGCACGCTTCGCGCCAAATGAAACTATCTCTACAGCCTCATTGACCACTTTGGTCGCGGATCCGACACCGATGAACCAGCCACCCCTACCGACAGCCTCGGCGAGGATAGCCACGACGATAGGTGGCATATGTGGACATGCACGGATCAACAAGGAAATGGCGAATGGGATCCCTACGCTCAAGGGAATCAATAGCCATCTGCTCCAAGAACTTAACATCGTGATGGAGGCACTTTGCAATACGAGCGCGCATGAAGCAGTGCTCATCGAGAGAAAATCCCAACTATCGAGCAAACCCAAAATTCATTCCTCTCCACCAGAACCGTTAGATCCTACAAACTCAAAAGGAATTATGGTTTGGATATGGCTGACGAGTTTGGAGATGTACTTCACTACTGTTGGAGTCTATGACGATCAAAAGAAAACTGACCTTGCGGCTGTGCTTTTGCCTGGCACGGTGTTAAGTTGGTAGTCAGACCTAAAGACCATCCCATGGTAGCAAGAGAGCGGTAGAGCAACATCAACGGCTTACACTGCCCATCTCATACCACCGACCGTAGGCGTTCTACCATTGGAGAAGATCAACCTGTAGTGACAAGACGTGTAGACACCACTATCCGTATAGAATGAATCATCGCGCGCAATGTTCGCACGTTCTGTACAACTGAATAAAACATCTAACGCACGGTACAAAATCCAGCGTATACGTCAGCAATCCAGTGTGGCGGAGTACACACGACGATTCTATAAGACCATCACCGAGCAGACATTGCCCCCAACGAACTCTGTTTTCACGACAAAATCAGCCTCAAGCTAGATATCTGACAAGAAATCACTGTTTTTGGTATCCAAAATGACATGTCGTGGATGATTGTAGTAGCAAAAAGGATCGACAGCGTCGACAACAATGCCCAGATCCAAGAATTATACGGCTTACAACCTCCTAACCACAATTATCGTGGGACTGGAAAAACCTTGTTGGCAAACTCCTCGACTCCGATGACAGTAGACGTCATCGACCAAAGAGACACGTGAACCTCCTACAACTGTAAAAACCTTAGGCCTATTGCTCGAAACAGTCAAAGTAGGTAGCACGCCAGAAGGGGGAAAAGCTGTTGAAGAATGAGTTGGGAAACGAGAGAGGGTAAGAGTAATTTGCACCACTCTTGTCTGTGAGAAGAAATTTATGCAAAATGATCGCCCATCTGAACGACCCACAATGCCATACAGGGTTTCTGAGATGGCAATGTTCGACGAGGGGTATGAGGACGACCAATCGGCGATTCCGCTAAATGTTCAGCCTTGAGGATGCAGAAGTCGCAGAATGATACTAGCACTATTGCATGGAGGAGCCTCACATAGCTTTGTGAGCAACGACATAGTTTGGAAGCTCAGTTTGTAGACCAAACCAAGGGAGTTTGAAGGAAAAATCATCGACAAGAGACTATACATATTGAGACTCTGAGAACCACTGTGAATCTAAGAAGGAGATCATTGGGATGTAACGATCTGGAGGACTTGTCCAATGAGCGATCACACAATAATCCTCGGACAATATTTCCTGTACCGCACAATCCGCAGGTCGACTGGAACAGAGGCGATGTCCACGTGGAAATCGACAGTGCCAAACGACAACTTTTGCATGTGGGACAGAAGCTGACAGCGGGAGCAGCACAAGAGAAAGCAGTAGAGGAAGTCACGGAAGTTGATATGCGACAGCCAGTGTAACCGATACCGCTTAACGTAGCCAAGCACTATGTCTAGAGAGTAGCTCGTTATTGGCTCATATATCTCAAGCTAATAGGAGAAACGGAAGTGGTACCAATTTTCTTACCATCGGCCTCACTAGCCTCAACAAAATTCGCGATGGTACCTAAGGAGTTTGCACCAATCATCAAGGAGTTTGCTAACGTCTTCCCCAATGAACTCCCAAAAACCTTTCATCCTCAGCAAGACATCACCCATAGCATGAAACTGAAGTCGGGCAGCAAACCTACCATCCAAGGAGCCTATGTAATGAGTGAACATGAGCTGATCAAGCTGAAAAAGCAATTTGACAAGGTGCTCGGTCAGGGGTTGATCCGCCCTTCTACATCACCATATATAGCACGAGTAGTATTCATGAAAAAAACCCGGCAAGATGCAAATGTGCGTGGATTATCGGGCATTGAAAGATGCTACCATCAAGAATTGCTAACCTCTCCCTTGAGCCGACTAACATTTGGACCAGCTCTAAAGTGGCCAAATTTTCAGTAAAATTGACTTACACACTGAGTATCACCAGATACGCATAGCAATCGTAGATATCAAGAAGACAACATTCGGAACTCACTATGGTCACTTCAAGCTCACACTTATGCCATTTGGACTAAAAAATGCTCCAGCGACGTTCATGGCGGTAACAAACAATATTTTCCATCCGTACCTCAACAAATTTATCGTGGTGTACCTCGACGAAATTCTGGTATAGAGACACACCCCGGAGGAGTACGATGGACATCTCCAAAATGTTCTCAAAGTTGTACAAAGAGAGGTTTTTTGGAAAACTCTCAAAATCTGACTTTGGTTCTTGTTCTATTGTGTTTATGGGTCACACCATCAACAATGGATAGATCACCATGGATCCCAGAAAAGTAGCAGCAATTGCTGATTGGCCAACGCTGACCAACGTTTGAGAAATGCAAGTTTTTATCGGATTCCACAGCTATGACCTGCGATTCGTAAGGGACTACGCACGACTGTCAATGCCTCTTTCCGACCTTGCCTACAAAGAAAACAAATTGCGGCGAGGAGACATCAAACAAGAAACATTACCCATTTTGCGGAACGCTCTGACCCCGGCACTAGCCCTACGATTAGCCGATCCGACGATCGAGTGCGTCATGTCTACGAATGGATCTGACCGAGTCATTGGTGCAATTATTCTGCAAGATGATGGTAACAGTGAGCAACCGATCGCCTACATGTGTCGGAAATTACGAGGACCAGAACTAAAAAAATGCGGTCCACAAAAAAGAGATGCTGGTGGTCGTGCATGTGTTCAAGACGTGGCGATGTTACCTTGAGTGTCCCCAATGCATCGTGTGCACTGACCAGAAGGCATTAAAATGTTTGAAGACATAACGGAATCTTAGCCAACGTCAAACTCTGGATGAATGGAGTTTCTTGAGTCCGGCTTTGACTACAAAATTGAGTACTGGCCAGGAAGAACCAATCCGGTGGACGCGCTTTGCAATACACCAGATTTAACAACCAACGTGGCAACCCTATAAGTGTAGCAAGACTCCTACCTTGAGTGATTGTTTGCTCGAGGCTACGATCACCACGCCGGATATGATAAAACAAACTTGTGGTTCGACGTACCCTATTGGCGATGTCACTTTACTCACTAGGTGGTCGTTTTCCCAAACGACAAACTTCCTAGTATGCCACTCGAAGAATGCCACAACACCGGTCCAGGTGGACACTTCGGAGAGGGCAAGACGCTGAAAAAGCTGGCAGAAAACTACTTGTGGGTCAAAACGCAATCCGATGTGGCCAACTTCTGCAAGATTTGCGACACATGTCAGTGAAAAAAATCTCATGGAACGAGGCCACCCGAACTTCTGCAGCCACTCCCCGTTTGGATGGAACCATGGGCAGACATCTCCATCGACTTCGTCACTAGATAGCTAGTCATACCCGAGGAATATGACGCCATCCTTGTGGTTGTCCACAGCTTTCTTAAAACGTCCCACTTCATCCCCACAATGACCACCATCAATGCCAAAGGAACAACACGGTTATTTCTAAACAACATTGTACGGCTACACGGCATACCAAGAACCATCACGAGCGATAAAGACGATCAATTCACCAGCCATTTTTAGCGCAAACAACTGACTCTCTACTAAAGCATAATTGAACCTTTGACGGTGTTTCATCCTAAAATCGACTAACAAACCAAGCAAACAAATCAGGTTCTCGAACAATTGCTCCAAACACTATGCAAACCTCATGCAAGGAATTGGGTACAGAAGAGCTCCGGACTGCAAAAATCGCATTTTATTTGGCAGTTTCCACCGCGACAAGTTAAATTCCATTTGAAGTGGTGTATGGCAAACATCCTGCCACACACGCTGAACTACAAAGTCGTAGTAATGTTACAGCAGTCAACATTCAAGGACGAGATTTCACCACCGTCTGGGAGGAAGCACGACAAATTCTCACGAAGACATAAGAAGTGATGAAGGGAGTAGTTGTCCAACATCGCAAAAATGATATCTTCACTGCTGGTGATTGAGTCCTCCTCAGCTCGGCAAACATCAAGCTTTAAGGTTTTTGACCATTTGAAGCACAAACATCGATGGTTGGGTTCGTTTGAGGTTGAACGCATGCAAACCGTTGTGGTTGTGTGACTGAAACTTCTCAACACTATGCAAGTTAATTAAGTGTTCCATGCTAGCAAACTCTAGCACTACGGAAACCTCGGAGAAAACTTCCCTGGCAGAGATGTCCCTCCTCCGCCTCCCATTCAAGTAGACAAAAACACAATGTACGTCATTGAGGAAATCCTCAGTCATCCACGATGAGGCACAACGATAGAATATCTCATGAAGTAGCACGGCTACGATGCCGCGCATAACAGTTGGGATCCCCACGACAACCTTCGAGACAGCAATCATCTCATCTACGGCTACTACCGTCTATATGCGCGCGGAGACATCGTGGCTAAAAGGGTTGAGAAGTGTTACATACTAGACGTACACGAGTGCCTAATCTTCTTGAGTGGGCATTTTTGTTATTACACAAAAAACCCATCACATTCCAAAGACCACGATAATCACTCAGAGGACCGAGGGCACACTAGCCAACTACCCCTCCCCCCTCCTCCTGTGGATATTCCCAAACCTTCTAACAGATTTGACCATTCTCACAAACCTACGAACAGAAACGTCACGATCATTCAATTGACTTCTTGTCGACTCTTGACGAATCCATAAATATAAAGACGAAGCCCGCATCTTCACTGTCGATTCTCGAAGACCCCCGACTTCTCAGTGGACCTTCTCAAATTGGACCACTCACAATGCGACTTTGCACGCGTCGCTCGACATCCGATACAACAACCCCGACTATGCTTCATTTGGAAGTCATCACTTGTATATATGTTTGACCATTTTGACACTTTTGATCGAACTGCACTTATCGCAAGTTATAGACTGTGAAAGTGTCCCAAATTCTACATTGTTTTTTGTCTTGCAACTTCTACATGTTCACTTTCTACGCTTGATTCGTTGTAACATGGCCAAACAACGTAAAAATCGTGAAGTTGGAGCATGGTGGGCCATGAAATTGATGTGATACATGCCTTAGGGACTCGTGTATGTGAGGGACGTCATCGGGGGAGGGAAGGTTGACTGATGGTACTTGGGACACATTATGTCACATATAAGTACTGCATTGCAGCAGGTTTACAATGAGCGAAGTTGGCCAAATCTGTAACCAGACCACCAAAGTAAGCGGACTACTACCAGGTCAAGGCTAGTTGGTCGTAAATGGGGAAGAATTTCATAACATTTTCAGATTTGACAATTTGTCCAGACTCATGTTCCACGTTTTCCTGGTTCAAATATGCAAGTTCAATGGACAATGTGGGGAAGATTTTTTGGTTCCGCTTATTCATTTCCACCAGCTTTATGGAGGACGATGAAGACCTTGGCTTATGCATCATTACTGCTTGTCTTCGATTTCCTTTCAAGAATCCAAATGGTTGGGGTTGCCGGAGGGCTGCGGTTGCTTGAGGATTAGGAGATGGTGATGTTGGTGCACAAAGAGGGTGAAAGCCGGGAGGAATAAGACAGTGGAGAAGAGGAAGGGAGAATGGCAGGACAGATGGAGTATTGGCGCATGTCGCTGCTAAGGGCTCTCCAGATGGTGCTACTAATGACGCGGATGAGGAGTCAACAGTGCCATTTGACTTGAGGTACTGAGAGACAATAAGAAAGGACCTAAGGATTGAGTTGGTGGTGATGAGGATGAAGCAGGTAACAAAGAAGCAAGTGGTGTTGAAACAGCTGATGTGGGTGTTTAATTGGTCAACTAATGACTGTGGGAGCTGATGAGAGGTAGACTTTTACTGCTTGTACTGTTATATTGCACAGAAGTGCCAGAGGGTGAGAGTCAACTGCTCTGCAGTTGACTGTGCTAGAGGTGGTAATGCGGTTATACCATTGAGGATGTCCGCAAGTTGTTGCTTCCAGGAATTGAGGGAAATTATGACTTTTTTCTAGGCTAATGGTTATTTGCTGCTTCTTGTTTCTACACAATATGCGAAGTGTGTGCAAATCCAAGGTACAGAAGCAGACACTCCCACAACGTTGAGCCAAGAGTGCGTTGTTACAGCATAATCTTGGATGTTTGTTGAATTCAAGGGAAAGTTTATTCTAGTTGTTACTCAATGATACTTGTTTCTTGATTGGAGGGTGCAACGCTGTGCGATCGGAATATTTCTGCCCTTGCTGATTGGAGGGTGCAACGCCAAGGCACGAATGTGATTCCGTTGCTAAGTAGAGCTTGAGGCCTCAGAGGCACACAGGGATGGCAAACTGTGGTATTGAGTACCACGGTATCCTAGGCTTCTGGGAGGTCACTATCGATATTGGTACCAGTACCGCGTTACCAACAGTAGTATTGAAGTACCGTAGTATTTAGAAAGTACCATATCACATAATGTACCGTGGATTGTAAACCACTGATTTTTCTGTGCGACTTTAATACCGCGAAGAAAAGAGTGCAAATAATCGTTCGCAAAGATGAAATCCGAGAAATGTGGATAGAAAACTGTACAGATGTAGCTCTTCTTTTTACTTTCAAAAGTAGTACGATTTAATAACATGGTACGGTACCAAAATACAAAAGAGGCATACCCCTCATGCTTAGTACCGATACCGTACCGGTACCGTAAAAAATTATCGGTGCTGCGATACCAAGACACTGCGGTACAAAACCGTGGTATACCGCGGTATCGGTACTACTACTGCCATCCTTGGAGGTACATCAAGAGGTGATGAGAGTCAAGATCTTTTTGCTCGGCTGTAATACAAAGTCACTCAATGGCTGGGAGCAACAGACGCTTAGGGATTACGATTTCAGGTGTAGGTGTTTCGTATTGCTTATCGCAATGCTGAAGCTCAGACACAGACTGTATGAGACTTCATAGCACCTAAGAGGTGAGCACGATGACTGATGATGGAAGTTGTCGAGGCCGCAGAGGAAGCGAGAGCAAAGCTGATGATAATGATGATGGGAGATGTAAGATGACTCTACGATGCGGTGCATAACTACAAGCATCTAAGAGTGAAGTTATAGGATGTGGATGCTGCACCAACACCATGTGGGCATGATTGATAGGAGCCGAGTTATAGTTGTAGCACCTCTCTACAGTGAGGAGGTGCCATAGCACTGAGCCGTGAAGGTAGTCACATCATGTTGACAAAGGGGGAGGAGAGTTGGGTGCAGTACCAGTGATACAGGCGTGAGGAGCTGAAGTGACGAGTTTGTTTGTGGATGAAGTGCTTGTACAAGGAATCGTTGCGAAGCACGAGCGTTGAGGAAGAAATTTTGAGGGGTTTGTGGTCTTCGACGTGAGGGCGGTCCGTCAGGATGAGCCTATGATTTGGTAGCGCACCAATACAAGGCACGAGGATCAAAGGTCAACAAGCTCATTTGGTGGACGCGGTGCTTTGTGCGGGGAACCATCACAAGACACGAGCGTTGGAGAAGAAGCGTCCGAAGTGGAAGACAAGAGCTTTGGCACGAGGAGGAGAAGCACCAAAGTGAGAACTGGGAGCACGGCAGGGTCCAGGCCAAGAGAACATCAATGAACCGACAAGGTTGGTTGAGCCATACTAGAGTGATACCTAACATATATAGAGCTTTTCATACAACAAGCGCAGCTTGCCTGGAGGTAAAAGGAACCTGGGCCTATGCACTAGGGCGGGCAATGAGACCTGTGATGCCGCAAGTGCTTTGTGGCTGTGACAGCTGATGCGGAGTTGTGGTCATGGTGATGCTCGTGGTATTACCCTTTATGGGTGGCTGCGACATTGTTCTGTGGTGGCGAGAAGAGCTGCCATTCACTATTTTTCTTCTTGTGTAGATCAGAGCGCCTTGGTGGGACTTGCCGGTTGGTCGTCATGCCGATCGTTCTAGTCACACGGTTACGACCACTAGGTTGTTTGTTAGTCATTCCAAGCCAAAGGTCCTCCTACTGATGCTGATCTTTGCCCCCACTTTCATTGTGCAAGTAATATAATGTGTGAGAGTAGACATGAGCCGACAAGCTGACTAGGTTAGATTTGGCGGAGTTCGGTAGATGAGGAATGTTCATGATGGGATGTTCAACTGATAGCTGGTGCGACGTGGACATTATTCTGACAAATCTATCCATTTATTGTGAGATATATTCTCTCGAGTTCTCTTGGCCTTAAGTCTTTGTTTGGTGCATTAATCATACAAATCTCCCAGACACCTATAGAGTGCAATTCGCTATCAACCACCTTGGTCATGTAAATCACAAGAATTTTATTGGTCTCTACGGATCCCAGGTCTGCAATCTCCTCGGTTACCAGGTCATGTTATTACTTGGTATGGCTGTGTTTACTCTACAAGTATATGACAAAATCCTTTGTCATTATAATGGTTCATTTGTTTTCAATAGAGACCACTCTCGCTTTTGTCCTTCATACTTTTATTTCTATAAGAAAGCTATCAGCCAAAGTGGCCTCTTATATCCTTCTTATTGAGCAATCTACTCTACATTAGCAATGGGGAGAGGGGGGTTCCTCATTCCTTCTAGCCCTAGAGACAACACCACCATTGAAGATGTAATGAAATCCACAAAATGACTTTCTTTCATCAATTTTCTCACCAAGTCTGTTCAAGTATAGCATATGAGTCGTAGCAGATCACATTCCTCTTGGCCTCTAATCCACTATCCCATGAGGCATTTGTTTTGTACAGAACACATGATGCGCTTCACATCTTGCTACTACTGTGGTCCTATATTGGCCAGAAAGATACTGACATCCCACAGCATAGCAGATGTTATGGTGTATTCTTACCATGGCGTACACGAGGCTACTAAGAGCAGACACGTAGGGAATTTTCTTTACATGACGGCATTTTGCTTCTGTATTGGAGTTCATGGAGCAAGAAAGCTTGCACATTTTGGTCATACACGTGCTGATTGGATTGTAGTCCTCCATGTTGTAGCGCTTTAGGACCTCCATGATGTACTTAAGTTAGTTTAACTCAACGAGACCTTTTCCTTGGTTACAATGGACGTCTATCTTGAGATGGAACTCAAGAGGACCCTACTGTAAATCTCTACCTTCAGCTTGTCCAATAGCTTGGTAGAGAACAAGCAGCTGATCTGGTGTTCCTTGTACACTATAATTAGCATCAAGCCTTGATCATCCTCCCACAGGTAGGTAGTGTTGATCAGATATGCCCCTTGTCCATGGCCGTTTAATGGACAAGCACATGACACACTAGGCATGCACTACTCCTCTCGACTATGTCCCCTAAGTCTGGTCCAGATAGAGAAAGCATCCATTGCTTCTTTGGATCAAGTTATCTTGGTCTAAACTGGATGGTATAGCTAACAAACATTATTGAGGAAAACTCCTTGTGGGCTACGTCATCCATACTGAGTCTTTACAATGAGAGGTCACTAGGTCTTACACTAAAATAGCAATTTTTCTTTGTGATCATGACGAGAGCAGGATGCTTTTGAGATCCATCTCTGAACATTCCAAGTTCCAACGTAGTGGATGGCGCCACTTGGCGGTTAGAGAGAGCGCCATGTGATAGGGGAGATGATGTAATCAAGATTTCCTCCAAAGTGGCTCCTCGAAGGAGCCTCTGTGCGCCTAAGCTAGAGGCTAGCTCTAGGACTATAAGCACCTGTCTGTTTCTTGTGTTTTAGTACAGTGCTTACCTTGGAGATTCCTAACAAAGCTTTCCACCAAAGACAAATACTAAAGGAGCATTGGTTGGTCTAAGCTCCAAGAGTTAGCTCATTGCGTGAAAATGACCAGCTGCTAAAGACAAATCACAAAGAAGTGATTCCCATTAACTGAGTGTGGAACTCTGATCTTCAGACCAACATCTCCTATTTCAAACACAAGGAGTCAACGGCAAGTGGCGTTGTGTCGGCATTGTTTTCTAATCCATTATTTGAGGCCAGTTGAAAAGGGATATGGGTCAATACTGACTCCTTCAAAGGCACGCTTCCAAGCGCTCTCTCACCATCTCTGTTTTTACATTGCGCATTAACTCCATCCGCTCCATCTACTCCATGCGCTCCATGAGCTCCAATAAATATTGATGGCACTTAGTGAATAAGGGCCAAGGATAAGCTCTCTCGTTGGAGGTACATCTCTAGGGCCCTAGCTAGGATATTCTCTCCAAGTCCGGGCACGACCATGGGGTCGCTAGAGTGTATGCTTTTCTGTTTGCAGGCGATCAACGGGGTAAGGAACGGATTGACTCCCTCTATACTGGTAGCATGCAATAGCCTTCATGAGCCGTCTCAACGAAGCAGAGAAGCACAGTAGCAAAGAAGAAGGATGACAACACCTACGACGATTATTCTTGAGCAAGTCAATGGTGGGATGTCAAAGTTTACAACAACGGATTTTCCCTTCTGGAAATTGCCGTTTGTGATTCTCATGAGAGTACTTGCCTGCTTGAATATGTTCTTTGGAGAATATGTTGAACCACCAAGGGAAGACCTTGGGTATGAAGCATGGAGGGACACTTCAATTTCTCCATTTCATTTCAAATGAAGTAAGGAATGCAAATTGTGGGATGCGAGCCACAGGTAGGGATCGTATGTTGTGTCATGGAGTCATTGAGTGCAATTTAGGTTAAGGGGTTGTAAGATTGACAAGATGGACAGAGTCATAGCACATGCAAGGTTGGAAAGGCCTCGAATGATATGGAGATGAGATGGGAGGGAAGGAGATGGCTTTGGGCATAGGAGGGTCAAGGAAGGAGGGTGTTTGCATCAGTGGGGTACATGAGAGGGGGATGATGAAGGGATGAAGGAGCTGATTGTGTGATCCAATGAACATTTGATACAGAAAGGGAGGATGAGTACAAATATGTTTGGAGGGAGGGTGTTTCGGGAGCATAGACATTAGGACTGGAAATAGGTTGTAAAATCGAAGGGAAAGTGAAAGGATGGATGTAAATTATACATTCTACAAGTTCACAAAGCCATTGGCGAGATGAGATGTGCTCACCAAGGAGGCTTGGGCACCAAGAGGAAGGGGTCCATTGAAAACAGCACGGAGAGTAATATGGCTATCTCAAGGTACAGTACGAATGGCTCAAGAATCTGCGTGAAGAAGATGAGAGGTAGGTGAGTGAATGATGAAGCACAAGAGGGGGTAGGTGAGGACAAAAATACATGCGGGATGGAAGGGAAGGGACAAAGGACTAAAATTTCAATTCAAAAGGCTGATTGTCACCGGCCAACACAAGTTCTAGCTACCACAAGAAGGGCCACATCCTTGGCAAGAAAGACGAGCAATTGTTGGGCGGTTGGGCTGGGGCTCAAGGATGATGACGCATTGGAAGCCGTTGCAAATGAATAGGGGCTTCCAACCACCCTCTTCCGGTGGAAGAGATAGGTATAGAAGGATGAAGAGGCCGTAAGCAATAGCCCATCATCCAGGTTTGTGATCTTCATTCCCGCCTTGAAGACGTTGAAGTATTCGGCGGTGTGAACATGTGCCACTATTTGGAAAGGAGTCATCCGGCTCAGTTTCAGGTCCACAAGAGCAAGTTCCAGGAAACTACCCAATGCCTGCTCCGATCGTCCATTTGACTTTACCATTGGAACGATCACTTGGCAAAATTTCTACGGTCGAAGTTTGAGGCCGATCCAACAATAGGATTCGGAGATATGAATTTTCGAAGTTTCCAGGGTCATCGACCGTCGATGTCCGGGTGACCATGGGCGATGGCTCCATGCTTTAGCCTGAGAAAAGAAAAAGGCAAGAGGTCCAGGGTCAAGACCTGATGGAAGAAATATCTAAAAAGGTCCTACATTCTTGGGTTGCCTTGTCAGAGTGTGCTGACTAGGAAAAAAATACCTCTCTTTTTAGGTGAGATGAGATCCTTGTGTGCTAGCCATGGACACATTGCGATTCTCCATGGGATTGTGGGTTATGTGACCACTAGGAGTGTGCCATGAGAGTATTTTCCAGCTCTCTAGGTCGTGTGTGAGTTGTCAGCCTGATTGCTAGGCTGATTTCCTCCCTTATGTGAGATTATGGACTCTATTGTGTGAGCCTTAGCCTCTATGGCTAAGTGGTGTGGCTTGTGAGAGGACTGACTTGCCCAAGCTTTAGCTCTATATGTACTCCATCATTTTGAGTCATTCAACAACCATTCTTTAGCACAAGTGATGCCGTTCTAGTCTCACTACTCCAAGACTCCCTCTCTCCTCCAGATCCAATGCTTGGTATCAGAGCCAAGTTCTGTCACTTTCAGCCAGCACAGGCCGTCACTTTGAGAGTGACGGGTTGGGGTGAAACCTTCACCAAATTTGACGAGCGACTAAGATCGCGAGACACTTTCAAACGTGCCCATAGAACATCCAACGGTCGGATTGAGAGTTATGCTCAAAACGGGGTCGACCAGGGCTACACTCTTCTCTCAGAGTAAGACTGTTGTCTTGTGATAACCATAACTCTCTCCTTTCTTTGTCAAATTTAAAAAAGAGCAAAAACAAATTGAAGTATTTTTCCTAAGCTTAACATTGGTGTAAAAATATTTGCATTCCATCGGTATATTTAGGAGAAAGGTCGTTTACAAGCTGGCTTGTATGAGCTAGAGTAGGAGCACAAGCATACCTTGTTTCCAAGAGGGCATATCTTTCAAAATCCCCTGTTGATGGCCCTGTTTTATGGGTCGATCTCAAAGGTTTTTGAGCTGAGTTTTTCAGTGGTGGGCTCAATTTTTCAAAATTCCTTGTCTGGAGGCCTCTACACTCCATTTTCTGTTAGACAGATTTCTGGCAAAAGCAGTAATAGAAGCGAGGATATTTCCGCCTCTCAAGGGTAGTGCTGAGCATCACCAAGGCTCAAAATAGTAGCAGCAGGCGTGGTAACAACATCCCAGCCCTTGGAGAGGCTGGAACGACGTGCCAACTTCACATTTTGGAGGATCCGTACCCGCCTCGTTTTGGAGGAGAGGGGCTTGTGGGAGATGGTGAGCGGCGACAAGCGCTCCGCCTCCACACGCAAAAGGCATCATTGCAGCAGAGGTCGTGGCGGGGAAGACGCCGCAGAAAGGTGCAGCAGATGCAAGTTCATCTACAAATGCAGCAGCGGCATATGAGGAGTGGAAGAAGAAGGACAGGCAGGCCTAGAGGCTGCTTGTCAACACCATCTCCAACCCGCATCTTTTGTACTTGAGTGACAAGGCTACTGCAAAAGAGGGATGGGACACGTTGTGCAAAAAGTACGAGAGCAAGGATCCTACATTCCTCATGCTTTTAAAGGAGAAGATGATGGCGTTGAAAATGCAGGGTGGCGGGATGGAGGCGTACTTGAACAGGGCAAAGGAGCTGGCGAAGCAACTGAATGCGCCCGATAATCCTGTGGAAGAGACGCGCTTTGTCGTCCTCCTGCTGACGGGACTCTTAACGAGCTATGACACGGTACGAGAGACGTTGAACTGCCATCCGACTCTCGACTTGGACTTTATCTGTACGCACCTGGTGCATGTAGAGCTTCGTCGCAATGCCACAAAGCGCAATGGCGGCAGCAGCAGCAGTGAAGCAGCCTTCATGGTCATGGACTCACGCAACCAGCAGCAGCAGCAGTCTTGGCAGCAGAGAGGTAAGAAGAAGGACAAGTGCCACTATTGCCAGAAAGAGGGACACTATAAGAAAGAGTGCTTCAAATTCAAGAGGGACTAGAAGGAGCAGCAGCAGTAGCACCAAAAGCTGCAATCTCCAGAGCAGCAGCAGCAATAGTCAGAACAACGTCAGCAACAACAGCAGCAGCAGCAGAACCAGACCGAAGTGCGCAATTTGGGCAACATGAACGTTGCCAAGGATGTGCGCGACCGCTTCTTCATGGCGAAGTCTGACATGTCGCAGAAGGAAAAGGCGGATCTAACGTGGTACAAGGACTCGGGGTGTACCAAGAGTCTGACGTACTACAAGGAGTGGTTAACGAAACTGCTCTCCATTCCCCCGGTTCCGATTGCTTTGGGTGATGATCGGATGGAGTATGGTGAGGAGATTGGAATTGTGGAGATGTGGTTGGAGACCCCCCGTTGCATTGAAGTGGGAGTGTTCCATGGCGTGCTGTATGTACCCGATGATGCATTCAACCTTCTTTCAGTGTCCTCTTTCACCAACACAGGACTACGAGTCGTCTTTTACGATGACTATGAGTACATCCTCGACAAGGAAACGAAAGAGGACTTGGCCAGGTCGGTGAAAGAAGGCGAGATATAGCGCCTGTTGGGAGCGACCAAGATCCCGCGTGAGCAGAGTCTTGCAATAGTGGTGCAGGCCAGAGATGGCACAATCTTGCATGCGCACTGTGGCCACATTTGCATGCGCGCCTTGCAGCAACTTCAAACAAAGCAGATGGTGCGTGACTTACCCACCATCTCTAACTTTGACCAGTAGTTGTGTATCGGCTGTTTGGAGGGGAAGTAGCTTCGCAAGGCATTCTCAGGAGCAGGGGAGTGCGCGAAGGAGGTGCTGGAAGTGGTCCTCACAGACTTGTGTGGCCTGATGCAGACCTAGAGCTTTGGAGGCTCTAGGAGTTTTCTCACCTTCATTGATGATTTCAGCCGTTACATAGCTGTGTACTTCCTTTTCTCCAAGGACCAGTACTTTGACACGTTCAATGAGTTCAAGGCCATGGTGGAGAACCAGACTGGAAAGAAAATCAAGGCGTTATGCAGCGACCGCGGTGAAGAGTATCTGAGGAAGGAGTTCGATGACTACTTCGCAGCAGCAGGCATCAAGGCGCACTGCACCGCACCATACTTGCCGTAGCAGAATGGCATAGCAGAATGCGCCAACGGTACCATCGTTGATTCGGCGTGCTCCATGCTACACATGGCCTAGCTGACCTACGACTTTTGGGCCAAAGCAGTGAGCACTGCGGTGTACATCAAGAAACGCAGTGCAACCAAGGCCGTGGAGCAGATGACTCCGTACGAGGCCTTGTTTGGTAATAAGCCGAGCGTGGGTCATCTTTGCGCGTTTGGCAGCTAAGCGCACATGCACGTGCCGAAGGAGAAGTGGCAAAAATGGGACGCAAAGAGCGCAGAGGTCGTGATGATCAGCTATGATGTGGTAAGGAAGGTGTATCGCCTGTACGAGAGGAATACTGGCCACGTCATCATCTCCAGGGATGTCGTCTTCAAGGAGAGCAACGTCATTGGCACCAAGACTGTCTGCAAAGAGGTAGTAGAACAAGTAGCTGACAAAGCAGTAGGAGCAGATATTCTCCCTGACCCTGTCTCTCCTGATCCTTCCTCTATTGTGACAGTGGAAGAACCCCTCTATTCTCCCATGTTTGATGTAGCAGATACAACAGCCTCATTGGCAGAACTAGAGGAAGAAGATACACCACCATCAGCAGGAGCGGTTGTGCCGGGGGTACCACGCCAGCGGCCTACTAACGCACCAACACCAGGTCACAGGTACCCTCTCAAGGTGCGCTACAAGCCTGGTGAGCACGGTCATTTCTAGATGCTCCAGAAACGAGACTAGATGAATGTGGCAATTGTAGGAAACTGTGATGAGCCGACGTCTTCCAAGGAGGCCATGGCGATACCAGATGCAGCAGATAGGGTACAAGCTCTACAGCAGGAGATACAGACACAGCTTGACAACGGTACGTGGGAGCTCACCGGGCATCCACCTGGACGTAAGATGTTCAAGTGCAAGTAAGTGTTCAAGAAGAAGTGGGGAAGAGATGGTAACCTAGAAACGTACAAGGCGAGGCTGGTCCCCAAGGGCTACTCGCAGCAGGAAGGCATCGACTACATGGAAACCATTGCTCCTCTAGCAAAATTTGCCTCAATGCGTACTCTCCTTTACGATGCAGCAGTAGAGGACTTTGAGGTCCACGACATGGACGACAAGACAACGTTCCTAAACGGTGATCTTGAGGAGGAGATTTACATGGAGGCCACGGAGGGGTTTGTTATGGGTGGCCAGGAGCACCTGGTTTGCAAGCTGGAGAAGTCGTTGTATGGCCTCAAGCAATCGTCGCGTCCTTGGAACCAGAAGTGGGATGCGGCATTGCAGTGCATAGGCTTTGAGCGGAGTGAGTGTGACTACAGCGTCTATCGCTGGGAGCATGGCCATGAGATGCTCATCATCATCGTCTATGTCGATGACATGCTCCTCCTTTTGAACAGCATGTCTGTACTATAGGAGTTCAAAGAGGCCATGCAGGAGCTTCCATTGATCCAATCTCGGGGACGCATCATACTTCCTCGGTATCGAGATCACACGTGACCACAAATCACGCTGTCTCTCGGTATAGCAGAGTCGCTGCATCAAGGATGTCTTATAGCAGTTCGGCATGGCAGACGCCAAACCCATCGGCACGCCGCTAGAGACGCGGTAGTACCTTGTGAGCTTCAGTGGAGAAGCACATACAACTCAGCAGCAGAAGTACCAAAGCACCGTCCGCAGCCTCATGTACCTGATGGTTGCAACTAATCTAGACCTCCTACATACTTTTAGCATTGTGAGCCAGCACATGGCAAATCCCGCACCTGAGTACTGGAAGGCAGTGAAGCGGATCTTCCACTAACTTGCTGGAACCATCAACTTCAGCATCACCTACAACGGTAACGACAAGAACATCATCGACTATACAGATGTAGATTGCGCTTCAAACCCTGAGGACCGCAAGTCCATCTCTGGACATGTATTCCTCATGAATGGTGGGGCCATCAGCTAGTACAACAAGCGGGAGGTGCTCGTGGCCACATCAAGCACGGAAGCTGAGTACGACTCTATCAGCTTTGGAGCCAAGGAAGCAGTTTGGCTTCAGTGTCTCATGGCAGAGATGAGTGGGAGTGGAGCAGTTCCAGTTCCTGTGCGCGGCAATAACCAGAGCGTAATCGCACTCGCCAAGAATCATGAGCACCATGCACGTACCAAGCACATTAACATCGCAATTCACTTCATCGGGCATATGGTACAAGAGGGTGCTATCAAGTAAGAGTTTACTCCAACCTGCAAGCAGGTCGCTGATTTTTGCACCAAGCTAGTGACACGTAAGAAGCAGCAGTTCTACATAAAGGCATGTGGATTCAGCCCACTCTGATCACGGCAAACAAGGAGATTGTTTAAAAAGGAGCCATCCAACTCAGTTTCAGGTCCACAGGAGGAAGTTTCAAGAAACTACCAGATGCCTGTTTCTATCGTCAATTCACTTCTAAATCGGAAACATCACGTGGCAAAATGTTTGTGGTCAAAGTTTGAGGGCGATCCAACGATCGGATTGGGAGATATGAATTTTCAAAGTTTCCGGGATCATCGAATGCCGATGTCGGGGTGACCATGGGCGATGGCTCCATGCGTTAGCCTGAGAAAAGAAAAAGGCAAGAGGTCCAGGGTCAGGACTTGATGGGAGAAATATCCAAAAAGGTCCTAGATTCTTGGGTTGCCTTGTCAGAGTGTGCTGACTAGGAAAAAAGTACCTCTCCTTACTTTTAGGTGAGGTTAGATCCTTGTGTGCTGGCCATTGACACATGGCGATTCTCCATGGAATTGTAGGTTACGTGACTACTTGGAGTGTGCTATGAGAGCATTTTCTAGCTCTCTAGGTTGTGTGAGAGTGGCCAGCCTGATTACTAGGCTGATTTCCTCCCTTGTGTGATATTATGGACTTTACTGTGTGAGCCTTAACCTCCATGGCTAAGTGGTGTGGCTTGTGAGAGGGCTGACTTTCCCAAGCTCTAGCTCTATATGTACTCCATCATTTTGAGTGATTCAACAACCATTTTTCAGCACAAGGGATGCCCTTCCAGTCCCACATGCTCGGTGCTCCAAGGCTACCTCTCTCCTCCACATCCAACAACCATAAGGTCTATGGCGTTATTTCCTGTCTTAAGTATGAGCGTGCAACTGGTCCACCCAAACCACCAGAACTGAGGTTTCAATTCGCACCCAGTTCAGAATGTACCATGGACAACATGTACATGTTCCACCAGAGTACAATGCTTGCATATAACAACTACAAGAGTGGAAGAGGAGGTATAAGTGGTAGGGAGGCATGGGAGGGAGAAGAGATATAGATAAGAAGAGAACTTAGAAAATGCTTTTTTGATGATAACGAGCTCATTGTTGTGAAAGTGTAAAGCACGGTTGAGATTGATGAAAGGGGTTCATGGTTGAGGCTGCAAATCTTGCACCTGAAGAGGAAAAATGTGACGAGAGTGATCACCTCATCCGTATAACTGAAATGCATTTTTTTTGGGAAAGACTAGGGTCATTATCATGGGGGACTACAATCTCGCAGATCCTCCCATTAAGTTTACCCTTGAGTGGGTATTTGCAGTTAGTTTAAAAGCAACATGTCCTTCAGATAAGGCTGGATCTGGGTAGGATCAATATGCATGCATAGCAGGCTATGTGCACTGTCCAAGTCATACTTTTTTGGCCTTTTCCAAACCACAAAGGCACAGTGGGCATGGGCAAGGAAAGCTCTAGATGCTCGTCAAAGTCCATACAGGCAAGTCAGATACCGGTGAGTTGGTGCCTCCACATGTTCTTCAAAGAAGGTGAAGAATAAAGCAGCCAACGCACGCAAGGTAAGCTTTGTACCAGAGGGGGGCAAGGTAATAGGAGTTTGACTATAGGAGACGTTTTTGTGCATCATTGGTGGCATATCCTCAAAATGGATTCACTCCTCTTGTTCTGTACCAAGGACACCTTTGGTGGCCAAACAGTCAACAAAAGTAACAACCAAAGCATGCTAGTGGTCTGCGATGTATTTGGGATGCTACGGACCAACAATGCAAGGAACGACAGTGACATGTTCATAAGAGGCATATGGAATAGCCTATCAAGGGAGAGAGCAGATGAAACAAACTCATGAAGAGAGTTTCTCATACAGTGAATTATTTGTTGCACATATAGAGAATCTGTTTTCATGGTAATGCCATGAGGGGCCTCTTTTTTAACAGAGGAGCACTAGTGGGGACTGCCGATGGGCCGGCCGGAGAAGGAGTTGGTAAGACCGAGCAAGGGGGAGCTCCGCTCGGTAGGAGGGGACGGTCCATCACGTGTAGGATTGGTTGTACTTAGAGTGAGGTACAAGGGAGGTGTGAGGAATTGGACATAGTCAGAATCTCCTATACTCATTCATAACTGGTCATCCCTGATCCATATACTCTCACATATGTGTACAACATTGAAACACACGAAAATGATGTTTACAGGAAATGATTCTTTTTTAAGGCACCTTCATGTTTTGGAGGCACAAAAAATGATTCTTTCTTAAGACGCTACCACGCTTCCTACTTGTGTACGTGTGTGGAGTTGTGACGAGGTTGTTTAGAAGCTTGCAATAATTTTTACAAATTGAAAACAAGGAAGAAAGGTTTTAAATAAATTATTTACTAAACTAAACATATATTTGCAATGTAGGACCTACATGGGATTTTAAAGCCGTCTTAGCTATGTTTTTCCTTGGATAACTGTTGCATTTTGTACCTATTTTTGCGAGCGGATGCTATTAATCGCAAACCCATGGGTGCATTTTGCACAGACAAAAGTATGCAATGTTCACATGCATACTTGAAATTCAGCGTGTGACAACACACCCTGACACATAGGAAACATGGGCGATGATATGCCCCCGATTCCCTCCACTTGAACGTTAGCTATGTCAAATCATGCCTGGTTGAGATCGACATTGGCTAGGTTATCCATTTCTTCAATGAACCATCTGAATGCACAATATGGAAGGAATTGGGTGGTTTACACATTTTCGTAGTTAATTGGACAATGCAAGTGCGAGCCATGCGCATTTCTCAATAGCTTGATGGTGAGTCATATCTATAGAACGAATGCCATCTTGTAGTATGTTGGATCAGTCAGGCGATGCAATTCTTCTGTTTTTGTTCTTCATGTAAACTTTGTAGTGAGATTGTTACGACAAAATGACAATTGATTGAATAGTTGACAAAACAGAAAGGCATAAGAATGAAATGTGACTGTATGGAATAATTCCATGTCCGTGACCTAATTTGACCTGGATGATAGAAACCATATGAATGGTCCACAAACGGAAAAACAAAACATGACTAGAGAAGAAGGATGGACTACCATCCAATTTGTTTATCTGAGCTAGACCAAATTGATTGTGAATCCTTTACAGGGGTGAAATGTTTGATCCTTTGGTTGAACATCTCGGTTTCCGTTTGTAGTTTTACCACAACAACAGAATCCTATGTTCATGAATCCATGCAAACAACACCGTCACTATGTTCTCGAGATGTGCATGTAATGAGCCCTTGTATGATCCAAAACAGTCTATTTTATCTTGTTATGTGTTAGGAAGGACCCTTCCGGCCTACCGATGTTGGAAAATCACTATTGTATTTCTTAACCAAATTTCCATACAATCTTCACTGCAATTTTTCATACATTTTCCCAATACATAAGTGTCTTTTAGGGGGTTAGGGATCCCCGCTGGATCCATGTGGTGCCGGCCGTGTGCAATACTCCCCCGCCTAGGAATGAACTGCCCTTGTCATCTGCACATGGGAATTGAACTCCGAGACACAAATATCAATGTAACATCTTTAGGTTGTTTTGCAAGTAACTTCTGAACCCAAAACCTCGGCCCTTAGAAAACGTCCAAGGAGAGGGAGAAAATGGTACCCTCAACCATTTTTAGCTTAGATGAACCGTGCCACAAGTGGACATACGTGTCATAGGGCATAGACATCAAACAATAATCCAAACCCTAATTGTTCTACATGGCATTGCCATGCAAGAGCATGATTTCAGCGCCCACCTCAGAGTGGAGGAGGAGTGACGCGATGGGTTTTCCATTGTGGCACGCCTTCTACCTAATGTCTGGACACAGATTTTTTCTAGGCTAGACCTCACCAAACTCTAGCCTATTCTATTTGTCCTGGCTTTTGGCTTGTCTATATGTAAGCCTTGAGTTCCTCAAGTATCTAAAAAGTACTAAACAATGGTTTCTAACCTTAAAAGTAGTTTGTACACAACATGAGGGCAGCGGTGAAAATGATTCGCCAAACCACTAGTGGAGCATGTTACAAGATGGCTCAGCCAAAGTCCTTTCTCTAGGACCGAAACTCAAAAGTACAGTTTGTTACTCATGGACTTGGTCGAAATTCAGACTGCAAGTCTACGGACAGGTTTCAAACCCTGTCAAACCCTTCATCAAACTCAACACAAAAGTGATCAATGAGAGTTAAAAACTAAGCGAGGGAGTCCCTCATCATGTGCGAAGGGATCTACACCTTGGAAAGGGCTCTTTGCATGTGAAAGAGGTTGCCATGGCTTGTACATACCATGGAGGAAACAAGTAGTTTTGTGGTGGGTGAGACATGCACTTTGGCAAACCCCACTTGAGCTGAACCGAATTGGGCCTGGTTTGGTGTGTTGGAGAGCTCATAACTAGCACTATAAATTTTAAGATCATGTCCATGTTAAAAAACTAATGCAAAGTACCATTATTCCCTTTTCAAAATTGACTGTCTTAAACTCCCTAGGCACATAGTCTGAGTCAACCAGAAAGCTCACGCTCAGTCTCAGATGCGTCCAAAAGGAAGACGTGAACCACAAGAGAAGTATAATCATGTTGTAAGTGCCATCATGTAGATTACCATGAGCTATTTCCGTCATCATCGACCTTTGACTGACGATGACCACTCAAAGAAGGAATGCCATTCACTAATCAAGTGATTGTATCAAGCTAGTGTTAGCTCAAAACAATCAAGTAGATCTTTGTTTTGTATTGTTATCATAGTCAATTGTTGCAGTAAATACTAGAGCAATGGCCGCCTACTGCTCCTCTCAGCCTTTCCTACTAAAATTATTGATGTATTGAGTCGCTCCCTATGCTTTGCACTTCCCTCACCGGAACATGGTTTAGGAAGGAGAGTGAGAGAGTATTTTTTCAAACCTATGTTTTGTCTCGTGTCTACTCTTTCCTTCCAATACCGTGATACTAAAACAAGGGTTTGACCTCATTGATTGAATGTTATAAGGATGAGTGTGGTTTCACTCAAAGTGCGTCTTTCATTACGTTTGTGAACCTCTTCTCTGAATGTGGTGTCTATATTTCAGAGCATTGCGGAAACCTAGCAGAGGAGGGTTGATGGGTTGACTGGCAAAGATGCATGGAAAACTTCAATTCTTTCCTTGTATTAAGGTGAAACAGTGAAGATCACGTCCTTCTAAAGCAAGTGTTAATGTGTGGTCCATTCAATGCATAAGCAAAAATGCCATTCCACTGGTTTCTTTGTGTGGCCACTTTGCGTTTGATGAAAGAACACATCTTTTATATTTTGTTAGTGGAAGACAAAAAGCCTTTTTTCTGAAATCTATGTCCTACGTTGTCCCTGTCTACAAAAATAGACAGCGGCATGAGACCCAGCCTCAGAAAAGGTGGTCAGGTAGTCAACCTATAACAGTGGCTCGCAACCTTACGACCCTCTTTAGCGTACAAAGCTTGCGCCACTCATCATCGCAATACTGGCAGTTACACTAATAGGCTATGGTGGTGTTATCACACCCTAGAAATAGCAGACCCAAATCATACTCACGGACATTGTGCCAACTTAAAATACGACACCGTTAAACCGTGCTCCTTTGTTTGAAACATGTTTTTGCACTTGCTGGCCTCCACCATCAGAGGTCAAAGGGGGGGACGGGGGGAGGGGGGAGGGGGTGAGGGGGTGAGGAAGGCGTGGGGAAACGAGGAGAGAATCAATGGGTTGTATATTTATTGCATTTGCAAAATCTAATTTCATCTTGACATCCAAATTTGGAAACATGGACACCATGGACCCTGTCCTTGGAAGTGATACCAAGTATGGCTTCATTATATACTCTATCTGTTGGAAATCAGTGAAGAGCGCCCAGTGACAGTGAAATGCACAATGGTTTAGATTGACTGTTACTGTCTCAGGGATAACTGTATTGTATCGCAACATGGCAACAAGCCCAACATGTGTCCTCTATTTCTGCTCACTTGGTGTCACCTTTTTCTAGAAATTCATACAGAGACTCTACGGTTTTTTTGCTGGAACAATTTCTCAAAACAATTCGTAAATTTTGTTTTTCTTAGAGGAATTTGATTAGAGCTTTCGCGCTCTTGAGAGAGTAGCTGTCAAAACCATCGCAGGCGGTGCATACTCGCTGTTTTGAACACAACAAAGAAGGTATATCTCTACTAGCATGGATAGAAGGAACAGTGGAAACGATTCGTTGCATGCATTCTATGCAGCATGTATAGCCTGCCAACATTGATTAAATAAGGGAGCATGATATGAGGGCTACATTGCATAGATGAGAGAAAGAGGTATTCGCATCCTGGGTGTAAAGCACTGAAAACTAGTGTAGGTCCAAGCGGAGGGTAGCATAGAGAGGGACCACAGAGTGTACATCCTACATGCTTCTCTGAAATGGTCTAGGAAAACAAAATGGCTCCATTGCTTCTATTACTTCTAGCCCTTTGGTGGTAACCTGAAAACAGCTCAAGTCACTCTGGTGGAATAAACTACCACAATGCCATTTCTTTCACAAATAGGAAATCACACTGTAGCTGGTGGGCTTGATGTCTTTGTTTCAGCTCTTGGTAGTAGCCAGAGCAGTTACAGCTGCCAACAATTGACACCAAACTCGGACACAGCAAGAAAGAAAATGACAAAGAATGGCAGTTGACTGGTGCTGCAGTCAAGGCAGGCGTGAACACAGCTAAGTCGATTGCTTGCATAATATGTGTGTGCCTTAGGGAAATCTACACTGACTGATATAGATTAAGATGTAGACATAGATGTAGATATAGATTTAGGTATAGATGTACATGTAGATGTAGATGTAGATGTAGATATAGGTATAAATGTAGATGTAGATACAGATGTAGATATAAATGTAGATGTAGATGTAGATGTATATATATATGTAGATGTAGATGTAGATGTAGATGTAGATGTAGACGTAGATGTTGTTTTATAGGTAGAGGTAGAGCTAGAGGTAGATGTAGATGTAGATATAGTGATGCAGTAATTTGGACGAGGAGTTTGAAGGTGAAATTTGAATTCATAGTAGGAGGTTGACGTATGTCTCCAAGGACTCCGAGAGATGATGGCGCCAAAAGGAGATGCGAACAGTAACAACCACCTCAATTACCCGAAGCGAGCAGCCGTATGCAAGGGACAAAGAGATATGATGCCGAAAATGGGCACTATGACATGGTTTGCAAATTCCTTCTGCATGCAAAAGGAGCCTCAATCTACAGAGGAGGCACTCCAGCAGAAGGATGGGACTAAGTGGGAGGGAGAGAAAAATCTCACCTCACCTCGTACAAGGAGAACGGCAAGTGGGAGTTGGTTCACCAGCATGAGGGAGAGAGAACTATCAGCTCCAAGTGAGTGTCTCGGAAGAAGCTCACAAAACAAGGAGGAGAAGGAGTAGTACACAACGTGGCTGGTGGCAAAAGGATATACTTAGAGAAAAAGGGAGCACTACAATGAGACCTTCAGACCAATGGCCAAGTTTGCCTTCAATTGTACTATCCTCTTGGTCGTAGCAATACGAAACTACAAAATCCACCAAATGGATATCAAAACTGTATTCCTCAATGGTGACATATACAAGGACGTCTACATGCATGTGTCGGAGGGGGTGGATGCACCACAAGGAGGTATGCTGGCTTTGCAAGGCGCTCTATGGGATCCAGCAAGCTCTTCTTACGTGGTACCTCAAGATGGACAGTTTCGTGGATGAGCTTGGATTTAAGCGTTGCAAGAAGATCACAGCATGTGCATGTATATGTACCTGGAGCTCTACCAAACTATGGGCCTTCATGTAGATGATCTCATTGTCGTGTCTTCGAATGAAAAGGAGCTCAGGAGCTTGAAGAAACACCTTGGTGGCTATTTCCAGAGGATGGACATGGGTAAGCTTGACTACTACATAGGCATTGGCATCAAGAGGAATCGCAAAGCATGCACGCTGCACGTGGTTCAAGAAACACATGGGCAAGAGGTGGTTTGCCACTACAACATGTGGGAGTGCAATCCCATCGGTATGCTAGTGACAACGATATATGAGCTGATCTCTAGCATGAGCGTAAGCACAGAGGTCAAGAAGGAGGAGACGACTTCAAGATCCACCATATGGATGTCAAGATGACATTTCATAATTGTGACTTGGGCAAGGAGATCTAGATTGAGCAGCTACATGATTTTCTCTGGGATGGGCAAGAGTACCTCGGTTGCTAGCTGTAGAAGTTGATGTACGCCCTGCAAGAGAGTCTTGTAGCAATTGAGAATGGTAGCGCTAAAATACACCAGTATGCCCTTTGAGACATATCCTACTGATCATGATTTTTTATTTTCTAAACTCCTCAATTTATGGAATCTTTTTATTTGGGCATGGATTTTGAGATAATAGTTATTTAGGTAATACTTTAAAATTCATTTAATGAAACTTGTGGGTCCTTAAATTCATCAAAAAGCAGTCTAGAACACCTTTGACGAGGGATGTTTCATGGTGCGTCAGTTTGACGCAGCTTGTCTGACGAGGCAGACCACATCAGACTCACAAAAGTGATGCAGACACACAGTTTTCTGTCATGCCGCAATGACTTCCGTGGATCTAAACATCGCTTCCAAAGTTGTTATTTTCATTTTTGAAATATTCATTTGATGAAGTATCTATAACCAGATGGTCGGAGGATTTGTTTAGGGTGTACTTTTGAAATTCGATGAAAAACAAATTTGTTGGCAAAAAACTGACCAAAAATTGAATTTAATTGAACATCAAGATCAATAGGGTAGTATTTTGTGGACTTTAGTGGATAGATAGATGTAGCTTAGGGATAAAAGTATGAGAATATTGTCGGTAGTCTTTTGTACCTTACGATGGCAACGTGGTTAGACCTTCCGGGGACTGTGAGTAATGTGTGTCAATATATGGCTAGTCTAACTCTTGAGCACAAGAATGCAATGAAGTAAATCTTCCACTACCTTACTCATAGTATCGATATTGGTATGACCTATAACAACACCAATAACAATATTTCAGGCTACAAAGACACAGATCTTGGCTTTAACTGTTCAAAATAACAAATCAATCTTTTGAAATGTGTTTCTCATGTATGGGGATGCATCAACTAAAACTACATGCGCCTGGTATTCGTGGCTAATTCAAGCATGGATGTATACTGCATGCCATGGAGCTCTCCCACTTTAGTGCCATGTGGGATCTCCAACCATAGCTCTAGGTGATCATCACCTGGAGCAAAAGGTCGAGGAGGAATAGAAACCAGTGACATAAATGACTTCTTTTTTTTTGTCAAGCTATTAATTCACCCACATTCCATACACTACAAGTGATTCACCTTCTTCACTTACGACACGTCTGATTTTGCCATGAATGGATAAATGCGTACGTCCTTGTCCGCAATCATGTTGCTAGAGTGACATATACCAGCTAGAGTGTATTATTGCTACTACACATGCTCATGTGATAGCTCTTGCTATGGCATTAGAGTCTGCTACATTTGTTGTTGCTTCAGTAATGATTATTGCTATTGCAATGAATATTTCTCCTTCTGGTCACTCTTCAACTTGAATAGCCTTTCTATGCAGCCTCCTTTCTTTCATCAGTAGTATTCATAATTTTTCTCGTGGAAAAAAGCCAAATGCTATTTCTCCTACCAAGAGTACTACTATTTTTAGTGGTTTATTGCACACATGGCCATAAAAACTGCTTTACTATTGTGATCACCATTGGATTTTGCTATATTATGATACAATTAGACATAGAATAGATGTGTACATGAATTGTGGACTACATTGGCTTGCATCCTAGTGCCTTTTACGTAGGATCATAGCCAATTGGACATCATCTTTGCAAGAAAACGATGAACCACATCTCTTTCATAACGATCACCACTTTTAGCTCCTTTTTCCTTGTCTTAGTACGCATCCATCCCTTTGTCACCTTCCATTTTCAATAACAGCATATTTTGATCCTAGAGCATGAGGAATGCAGTGTCCTTCTTTAAATCATTCTTACACGTATCTGATCCCTCATTTCAACAAGCCTAGCAACTAATATACTAAACACATGGATTGGAGGTATTATTGACAAACAGGATAAGCCCATGCATGTTGGATCTTGAGGAGAGAGGGAGCCTTGGAGCAGCGAGCATGTGTGATTGGAAAGGCATCACTTGTGCTGAGGAATGGTTGTTCAATCACTCAAAATGATGGAGTACATATAGTGCTAGAGCTTGGGCAAGTCAACCCTCTCACAAGCCACACCACTTAGTCATGGAGGCTAAGGCTCACACACTAGAGTCCATAATCTCACATAAGGGGGAAAATCAGCCTAGCAATCAGGCTGACCACTCACACACGACCTAGAGAGCTAGAGAATGCTCTCATGGCACACTCCTAGTGGTCACATAACCCACAAACCCATGGAGAATCGCCATGTGTCCATGGCTAGCACACAAGGATCTCACCTCATCTGAAAAGTAAGGAGAGGTACCTTTATCCTAGTCAGTACACTCTGACAAGGCAATCCTAAGACCAAGGACCTTTTTGGATATTTCTCCCATCAGGTCTTGATCCTGGACCTCTTGCCTTTTTCTTTTCTCAGGCTAAGGCATGGAGCCATCACCCATGCCAATCCAGACATCGACGGTCCATGACCCCCGAAATTTCAAAAATTCATATCTCCCAATCCGACCATTGGATCGGCCTCAAACTTTGACCGCGGACATCTTGCCACCTGATCTTTCCAATGGTGAAATTGGATTGACAATCGGAACACGCATCTGGTACTTTTCTGGAATTTGCTCCTGTGGACCTGAAACTGAGCCGGATGGCTCCTTTCCCAACAATCTCCCACTTTGCCGCAGTCAGAGTGGGCTGAGTCCACATGCCTTCATGCAGAACTGCTGCTTCTCACGTTTCACAAGCTTGGTGCAGAAATCACTGACCTGCTTGCTGGTTGGAGTAAACTCCAGCTTGATAGCACCCTTTTGTACCATGTGCCTGATGAAATGATATGCGATGTCAATCTGCTTGGTGCGTGCATGGTGCTCAGGATTCTTGGCGAGTGCGATTGCACTCTGGTTGTCGATGCGCACATGAACTGGAACTGCTGCACTCCCACTCATCTCTGCCATGAGACGCTGAAGCCAAACTGCTTCCTTGGCTCCAAAGCTGAGAGAGACATACTCAGCTTCCGTGCTTGAGATGGCCACGACCACTTGCCGCTTGCTGCACCAGCTGATTGCCCCACCATTCATGAGGAACACATGTCTAGAGATGGACTTACGGTCCTCAGGGTTTGAAGCCCAATCTGCATCTGTGTAGCCGATGATGCTATTGTCGTTGCTGTTGTCGTTGCCGTTGTAGGTGATGCCGATGTTGATGGTACCAGCAAGGTAGCGGAAGATCCGCTTCACAGCCTTCTGGTGCTCAGGTCCTGGGTTTGCCATGTGTTGGCTCACAACGGTAACAGCCCGTGCGAGGTCCGGCCTGGTTACCACCATCAGGTACATGAGACTACCGACGGCACTCTGGTACTTCTGCCGCTCAGCTGCATCAGCTTCTCCACCAAAACTCACGAGGTACTGCCGCGTCTCCAGCGGCGTGCCAATTGGTTTGGCCTCTGCCATGCCAAACCGCTGCAAAACATCCTTTATGTAGCGACTCTGCTGCAACGAGAGAGAGCGTGACTTGCGGTCACGCTTGATCTGGATGCCGAGGAAGTATGATGCCTCCCCAAGATCAGACATCTGGAAGCGCTCCTGCATGGCCTCCTTGAACTCCTGTAGTGCAGACATGCTGTTGGAAAGGAGGAGCATTTCATCCACATAGACAATGATGATGAGGATCTCATGCTCATGCTGCGAGCGATAAACGCTGTAGTCACACTCACTGCGCTCAAACCCCATGCACTACAACGCCGCATCCAACTTCTGTTTCCAAGCACGCGACGCTTGCTTGAGGCCGTACAGCGATTTCTGCAGCTTGCAGACCAGGTGCTCCTGGCCATCCATGACGAACCCCTCCGGCTGCTCCATGTAGATCTCCTCCTCCAAGTCACCATTCAAGAATGCCGTCTTGACATCCATGTGGTGAACCTCGAAGTCCTCAGCTGCTGCATAAGAGAGGAGCGTGCGCACAGAGGCAAACTTTGCAATAGGGGCAAAGGTTTCTGTGTAGTCGATGTCCTCCTGTTGCGAGTAGCACTTGGCGACCAACCTCGCCTTGTAATTTTCCAGGTTACCATCTGTTCCTCGTTTCTTCTTGAACAGCCACTTGCACTTGATCACTTTACGTCTAGGTGGACGCTCAGTCAGCTCCCACGTGCCGTTCTCTAACTGCAACTGTATCTCCGGTTGCACGGCTTGCGCACAATCCTGCTGCATCCAGCGCAGCCATGGCCTTCTTGTATGACGTTGGCTCATCTGAATCTGCTGTAACTGTGACGTTCATCTGTTCTGGTTTCTGCAGCATCCAGAAATGGCCGCGCTTACCAGGCTTGTAACGCACCCTAAGAGGGTACATGCGACCTAGTGTTGGAGCGTCAGCGGGCGGCTGGCGCAGTGCTGCTGGCACAACTGCTGCTGTTGGTGGTGCTATATCTCCCTCTTCTGCTTCTGCCAATGAGGCTGCTATATCTGACGCATCAGACATGGGAGAGTAGAGTGATTCTCCCACTGTCACAGTAGACGAAGGATCGGGAGAGACTGGGTGAGGAAGGATTTCTGCTCCCACTGTCTTGTCAGCTGCTTGTTCTGCTGCCTCATCACAGACAATGTTGGTGCCAATGACGTTGCTCTCGTTGAAGATGACATCTCTCGAGATGATGACGTGGCCTGTATCCCTCTCGTAAAGGCGATAGGCCTTGCTTGCCACGTCGTAGCCAATCATCAGCATCTGCGCACTCTTTGTGTCCCATTTTTGCCGCTTCTCCTTTGGCACATGCATGTGCGCCAGGCTGCCAAATGCTCGGAGATGACCGACACTCCGTTTCTTGCCGAACCACGCCTCATACAACGTCATCTGCTCCAGCGCTTTAGTTGGACTACGGTTCTTGATGTAGACCGCAGTGCTCATGGCTTCAGACCTCAAGTCGTAGGTCAGCCGCGCCGCATGCAGCATGGAGCGCGCGGACTCCACAATGGTACGGTTGGCGCGTCCTGCTACACCGTTCTGCAGCGGCGAGTACGGGGCGGTACGTTGTGCCTTGATGCCAGTTGCTGCGAGGAAGTCCTGGAACTCCTTGCTCAGGTACTCTCCACCGCGGTCGCTGCGCAGTGCCTTGATCTTCTTGTGAGTCTGGTTCTCCACCATGGCCTTGAACTCCTTGAACCTGTCAAAGCACTGGTCCTTGGAAGGAATGACGTACACAGCAGTGTAACGGCAGAAATCATCAATGAAGGATAGGAAATACCTAAAGTCTCCAAAGATCTGGGTCTGCATCGGTCCGCACAAGTCCGTGTGGACCAGCTCCAACACCTCCTTCGCATGCTGCCCTACTCCAGAGAGCGCCTTACTGTGCTGTTTCCCCTCCAAACAGCCAACACATAACTCCTGCTCAAAGTTAGAGATGGTAGGCAGGTCACGCACCATCTGCTTTGCTTGAAACTGCTGCAAGGCGCGCATGCCGATGTGGCCATAGCGCACATGCCAGATCTCGCCAGCTGTCGCCAACACCACTGCTGCAAGACTCTGCTCACGCGGGATCTTGGTTGCCCCCAGCAGGCGGTACATGTCGCCCTCCTTCACTGACCTGGCCAAATCCTCTCCTCTATCCTTGTTGAGGATGTAGCCATAGTCATCATCGAAGACGACGCGTAGTCCTATGTTTGTAAGAGAGGAGACTGAGAGGAGGTTGAATGCAACATCAAGTACATACAGCACGCCATGGAACACTCCCACTTCAATGCCACGTGGGGTCTCCAACCACATCTGCACAATCCCAATCCCCTCAGCATACACCACCCGATCATCACCCATAGCGATAGGATGAGGAGGGATGGACAGCAGCTGTGTAAACCACTCCTTGTGATGTGTGAGGCTCTTGGTACACCCTCAGTCCTTGTACCATGCGAGATCCGCCTTCTCCACCTGCGACATGTAAGACTTTGCCATGAAGAGACGGTCGCGCACCTCCTTGGCCACATTCATGTTGCCAAAGTGGCGCACACCAGCCTGGTTTTGCTGCTGCTGCAGCTGCTGCTGACGCTACTGTGACTGCTGCTGTTACTACTGCTTTTGCGGCTGTTGTTGCGATGATTGCTGCTGCTGCTGCTGCTACTCCTTCTGGTCCCTCTTGAGCTTGAAACACTCCTTTTTGTACTGTCCTTGTTTCTGGCAGTAGAGGCATTTGCCTTTCTTTGTGCCTTTGTGCTGCCCAGACTGCTGCTGCTGCTGGTGGTTGCGTGAGCTCGTGGCCACAAAAGCTACTTCACTGCTGCTGCCGCCATTGCGCTTTGCTGCATTGCGACGCAATTCCACCTGCACCAGGTGTGTGCAGATGAAGTCAAGGTCGAGAGTTGGCTAGCACTCCAGTGTCTCTCGCACCGTATCATAGCTGGTTGGGAGTCCCCTCAGCAAGAGGAGGATGAAGCGCGTCTCTTCCACAGGATTGCCGGCCGCTCTCAGCTACTTCGCCAGCTCCTTTGCCCTGTCCAGATACGCCTCCATCCCTTTGCCACCCTGCATTTTCAACGCCATCATCTTTTCCTCCAAAAGCATGAGGAATGCAGGATCCTTGCTCTCATACTTCTTGCACAACGTGTCCCACCCCTCCTTTGCAGTAGCCTTGTCACTCAC
>SZWC01014364.1:54395-75085 GCA_023375785.1 Penium margaritaceum
ACTCACGTACTGAAGATGTGGGTTGGAGATGGTGTTGACAAGCAACCTGTAGGCGTGCCTGTCCTTCTTCTTCCACTCCTCATACGCTGTAGGTACAGCTGTAGAAGAACCCGCATCAGCTGCACCCTTTTGCGGCGTCTTCCCCGCCACCACCTGCGATGCAGTGATGCCTTTTGCCTGTGGAACTGGAGCCGGCTCGTCGCCGCTCACCACCTCCCACAAGCTCCCCTCCTCCAGAAGGAGGTGGGTACGGATCTTCCAAAACGTGAAGTTGACGCGTCCCCCCAGCCTCTCCAAAGGCTGGGCTGCTGTTACAACGCCAGCTGCTGCCATTTTGAGCCTTGGTGATGCTCAGCGCTGCCCTTGGATGGCGGCGCTACCCTTGCTTCTGCTGTTGCTTCTGCCAGAAATCTGTCCGACAGAAAATGGACTGTAGATGCCAACAGACTGGGAATTTTGAAGCACTGAGCCCACCACTGGAAAATTCAGCTGAAAAGCTTTTAGATACACCCATAAAACAGGGTCATCAACAGGGGATTTCAAAAGATATGCCCTCTTGAAAACAGGGTATGCTTCTGCTCCTACTCCAACTCAGACCAGCCAGCTTGCAAACGGCTTTTCTCCCAAACAAATCAATGGAATGCAAATATTTTTGCACCAATAGAAAGCTCAGGAAGAATACTACAATTCTTATGTGCCACTTTTTAAATTTGACAAAGGAGCAAGAGAGTTATGGTCATCACAAGGCGACAGTCTTACTCATAGAAAAGAGTGTAGCCCCGGCCGACCTCGTTTTGAGCTTAACTCTCAATCCGACCGTTGGATTTTCCCAATCTTGGACTCGTTGCAAAACTTGTCTCTTGAACTTTACGATACTGTGGTCGATCTTTAAATCTGGTTAAGGTTTTACCCGAACCCGTCACTCTCAAAGTGACGGCCTGTGCTGGCTGAAAGTGGCAGAACTTGGCTCTGATACCAAATGTTGGATCTTGAGGAGAGAGGGAGCCTCGGAGCAGCGAGCATGTGTGATTGGAAGGGCATCACTTGTGCTGAAGAATGGTTGTTCAATCACTCAAAATGATGGAGTACATATAGTGCTAGGGCTTGGGCAAGTCAGCCCTCTCACAAGCCACACCACTTAGCCATGGAGGCTAAAGCTCACACACTAGAGTCCATAATCTCGCACAAGGAGGGAAATCAGCCTAGAAATCAGGCTGACCACTCACAAACAACCTAGAGAGCTAGAGAATGCTCTCATGGCACACCCCTAGTGGTCACATAACCCACAAACCCATGGAGAATCGCCATGTGTCCATGGCTAGCACACAAGGATCTCACCTCACCTAAAAAGTAAGGAGAGGTACCTTTATCCTAGTCAGCACACTCTGACAAGGCAATCCTAAGACCAAGGACCTTTTCGGATATTTATCCTATCAGGTCTTGACCCTGGACCTCTTGCCTTTTTCTTTTCTCGGGCTAAGGCATGGAGCCATCACCCATGCCCATCCAGACATCGACGGTCCATGACCCCCGAAACTTCAAAAATTCATATCTCCCAATCCGACCATTGGATTGGCCGTAGACATTTTGCCACCTGATCTTTCCAATGGTGAAGTCGGATCGACAATCGGAGCAGGCATCTGGTACTTTCCTGGAACTTGCTCCTGTGGACCTGAAACTGAGCCGGATGGCTCCTTTCCCAATAATGCATGTCGTTTTTCTTGGTGTCTTGAAACATCATTATTGCATGAGGTGCACCCTTTTGTTGACTCTTTTACATAACCATTATTGTTACAACATTGTATTTTATCTTCAAAGGTGGGTTGACTTGTTACTTCTCACTACCTTCTACGAGCCCTTCTTCTCGAATAACAAATGGACATGAATCTCTTGAAATGTAAGATATGTATGTCCCTCAACCCTCTCCAGGTTTTGGATTACTCTCACGATGCCCACTACTATCATTTTGAGCATTGGACATTTTCATCGCTATCTTTGGATGTTAATGCTACCATTGTTTAAGTTGAAACATTTCCCAAAACTTGTCTAACAAAAGGTAAAGTTTAGAGGCAACCAGATTGGGGATTTCGAAAACCTTCCATACATTTAAAATTTCAGTTGAAAACCTTGTAGAGAGAACCACACAATCAGGCCATGATCCAAGGATTTTGAAAGATGTATCCATCTTAAGAACTAGCTATCCTTCTAGTCCTGCTCGAGGTTAGACCATCCTCATTATATCTTATGTTTCTTCCAATTTTGCCAACAAATTGAAATATCTTAAGACCAATGGTAGTTTATTCATTTGACTAAACTATTACAAGGCAATCCTAAGATCAAGGACATTTTTATATATTTACTTTTCCACTTCTAGACCGTGGACCTCTTGTCGTGTTATTTTGTAATGCTAATATGTGGAACCAATTGTGGACGACGAATATGTTACACGCACAATCCATGACGTGCTCCACATGAGCAACTTTGGAGTAAACTTGCTTAATGTCAGTTGCCTTATTGATAGTGGACTTGACATGCTCTCCCAGAAGGAGGACTTCATGGGAAAGGAGGACAAATATGAGATGATTGTGTACTCAAAGAGGGAGGAAACTTGTACCTGTTACACGCCAAGTTCCTTAGGAGTCGAGCAGGGTCCAACACATCCAACTTTGCAATAAATGATGGAGGAGACCAATATACATGGCAGCGCCGACTTTACCACATTTTTGCATCAGCAGTGAAGGAGATGGCAAATGGGAAGGTAATGCATGGTCCCCAAATCAGTGGCCTTGATAGAATAAAGGAGACCGTGTGTGAGCTATGCATCATTGGTAAATCAACACGAAAGCCGTTTCTGGTCAAGGGGATGCGTGCATTCGCCAAATTGGTAGTGGTTCAAACAAATGTGTGTGGACCAATTGAGACATCCATTGGAAGAGCTTGCTACTTCCTCAGCTTCATCAACGAGCTTAGTAGCAAAATCTACCTCTATTCCATAAAGTGGAAAAGCACAGTCCTTGTGTACATGTAGAAATTTATGGCAGATGTGGAGCTGCAAACAGAGTTGAACATGGAGGCGTTTGTGGATGACAACGTTAGTGAATATGTATGCTACCGTGGGTGGACAAAGAGAAATTAGATTCAACAGCAGAAAAGAACTCCATACTCCATGTAGCACAATGGCGTTATAGAGAGATTAAACTACACAATACTCAACATGATACGGTTGATGTTGAGTGACACAAGCCTTGTACACAAATATTGGGCAGAGGCGGCAAGGATAGGAAGGTACATCATGTATCTCACGTAGAAAAAGCCATTGAAGGACAAGGAGAAGAAGGTGTCCAAGACGCCACAAGAGGTGTGGAGTGGGAGGAACTCGGCGATTGATCACCTCTACATATTTGGTTGTCTAGCACACTCGGTGATGAAAACACGTGATGGACAAACCAAGCTCGACCCGCATACCTGCTGGTATATTCTCCTTGGAAATGAGAGTAGAAGCAAGGTACACTGGTTGTTTCATTGAAGGAGGAGCAGATTGTGTGGTATTGAGATGTCAAATTTAACGAGAGAAATTCCCATCTCTCCAACAGGGGGGTAGATCCCACTCCTTGAGGAATAGACACCAGAGGATGTAAATATATGTGACGTCCTCTCTGTAGCACCAACCAGAGGATCACCAAAGGGATGGACATGCGGCAAAATTTGTTTGAGCAAATGTGGATGAGGAGTCCAAAGCACTAGAGCTGGACGTGTAAGCATGGAGTCGACCTGTGTCTTTAATGTATCCAACAAAGGAGGAGCATGTGCTTGGAGAGGATGGCGCCAAGAAGGGATAGAAACAATGATAACCACCTCCATTGCCCCAGGGAAGCAGCCATATGTAAGGAACAAAGAGGTACGATGCTGACACAGACACTTGGACAGGGTTTGTAAATGCCTTTTGCATACAAGAGGAGCCTTAATATACAAAGGAGGCACTGTACAGAAGGATGGGACTAAGTGGGATGGAGAAAAAAATATCAGCTCCCCTCCTACGAGGAGAATTGTACTTGGTAGCCTGTTGACCAGCTGGGGGACGAGAAAATCATCGATTCCAAGTGGGTATCCCGGAAGAAGCTCATAAACAAGGGGAGGTAGAGTAGTACAACGTGTTGTTGGTGGCAAAAGCATATACTCAAAGAAACAGGGAGTACTACAACAAGACCTTGTGACCAATGGGCAAGTGGTGACCTATACAAGGACGTCTACATGGATGTGCCAAAGGGGGTGGATTCACCGCAAAGGGAGGTGTGCTGGCTTTGCTAGGTGCTCTATGGAATGGAGCAAGCTCTACTCATGTGATTCCTCAAGGTGGATAGTTTCATGGGTCAGCCTGGATTCAATCGTTGCAAGACATATCATAGTGTGTACATGCGTATGCAACTAGAGCTCTGCCAATTATGTAGATGATCTCATCCTTGTATCTTCGAATAAAAGGGAGCTCACATGCTTGAACAACCAACTTGGCCGCCGTTTGAAGAGAAGAGATATGGGTGAGCTTGACTACTACCTAGATATCGCCATCAAGAGGGATCGTAAAGCACACGCGCTGGACATGGGTCAAGAAATCATGTGCAATAAATGGTTCATACTACAACATGGAGGAGTGCATCCCATTGGCATGCTCTTGACAACGACATATAAGCTGAGCTCGAGCATGGGCCCAAGCACGGAGGACGAGGAGCTGACATCAACATCACATACAATGTGGCTCGTCCAAGGAGCCGTTGCATGTCTAGGCTAGAGGCTGGCTCTAGGTTATAAGAGCCTTTTTTTGCCTGTCATTGATTACAATTCTTACCTTTGAGACTCCTCATAGAGTTGTCCACCAAAGGAAGACACTAAAGAAGCATTGGTTGGTCTAAACCCCAGAAGTTAGCTCCTCGCGCGAATGTGACCAAGTGCTAAGGACACAGTGTAAGGAAGTGATTCATATGAACTGCATAGTGTGGAATTGTGATTCTGAGGGTAATATCTCCTCTTTGATGCAATAGTACAAACGAACGGCAAGATCCATGGTGTCGGCCCTGTTTTCTTGTCCGTTGCCTCAAACCGGTTGATACCTTTCAAGTAGTAGTGTGAGGAGGGTCATTCCCTCCTAATTGATGTCAATTTCCTAGTTCATTTGGATCACTTGCCATAGCAATCCTTCAAACTTTAGAAGGAAGTTAAGAATCGACTCTCCTTCGTTCAACCTCATTCAAATCAGATTTTGAAGGACAAAGAGGCAATTTGTAAGAGCCATTTATCATTATCCATGTGCAAGCTTTTCATTAGTCTTTGATGCGTGTATGACGCCTTGGAGGTGGACACGATATCACTCGTGCTCTGATGTCACAATAACTACAAGTACCATGTTGTTTTTGACGTTCCATGCTTGATACTCAGCATCTGTTTTTAGAGATTCAACCAATTCTCCAACAAACATCTTCAAGTAGCCACAGATCATCGTGAAAATGTCAAGTAGCCATTTTGAAAAGGGAAAACCTATCCTTGTAAACTTTGACATGCCACCACTGATTTGCTCAAGACTGAGGGTCATATGTATTGTCATACACCTATGCTTTTGTCTTTTTTTGCTTTATTGAGGCTGATGTAGATTCATATATTCTATTCTCCACTACCGGTTTCGAAGGTGCAGATTTGTTGCTTACTCCTTAGCAGTTAATCACATGCAAACAGAGAAGAACGTACTCTAGGAAACCTAAGGTTGTACCTTTAAAGGAAAACGTTATCTCTGATAGGATCCAAGGTATTGACATGATATTCCCCTTGTCCATAGCTGACATTTGGACAGGCACAGGACGAACTAGGCATGCACTGATGCCGTTGGGTAAGTCCTCTAAGTCTGGTCCAGATAGACAAGGCATGCACTGCTCCTTCGGAGCAAGTCCCCTTGGTCTAAACTGGATAGTATAGCCAGCAAAAACTACCTAGAACAACTCCTTGTAGCTTAGACGTTGTAGAGGTAGTCTCTGAAGCAAGAGGTCATTGGGTCAAATCCCAGCCGAATGAAAAAAATTCTTTCTAACCAAAACAGAGACGGGAAGGTTCTAAGAAATATCTTAGAACATTTCAAGGTCCTTCCTGGTGGCTAGCGACAATTGGTGGTCATAAGAAGAGTTACGTAGGCAGGGGGATGATGCAATCTTGAGTATCCCAAAAGTACCTCATCCAAGGAGCCACTTCGCGCCTAGGCTAGAGGTTGGCTTTATGACTAAAAGTACCAGTCAATTTTCTGTCATTGAGTAGAGTTCTTACCTTTGAGACTCCTCACAGAGTTGTCCACCAGAGGCAGACACTAAAGAAGCATTCGTTGATTTAAGCTCCAGGAATTAGCATCTTGAACGCAAGTGACCAGGTCCTAAGGATACAGTGTAAGGAAGTGATTCATATGAACTACTCAGTGTAGAACCGTGATTTTAAGGGTGATGTATCCACCTCGTTACAATACTAGGAGTCGACGGTAAATGCCATGATGTTGGTCTTGCTTTCTAGTCAGTTGTCTCATGCGTGTTGACACAAGGGTCGTACCTCCAAGAGCAGAGCTTGTCCTCGGCCTTTTTTTGCTAGGTACCACATCCGCCATTAGAGTTGATGGAGCAGACGGAGCTGATGGAGCTGATGGAGCTGATGGAGCTGATGGAGCTGATGCACGCTACAAGATTGAGAGGGTAAGAGAGTGAGTAGAAGTCTGCCTTACAATCAGTCAGTGTTGGACCATAATAAATTATCAACCGGCTTGAAACAATGGACTAGACATCACGAATGCCACAATGGAACTTGCCTTTCACTTCAATGATTGCAACTAGGAGGAAATATCACCCTCATAATCATGAATATACACTAACTAGTTTGTAGGAATCACTTGCACTATTTCCTTAGCACTTGGTCAGTTTTCCGTGCAGAACGTACTCCTGGAGCTCAGACTTACCAAAACGTCTTTAGTGTCTGCCTCTCGTGGACAACTCTCTGAGGAGTCTCTAAGGAAAAAATTGCAATGAATCACCAGCAACTAAGAGTTACTTATAGTCTTAGAGCATGCCTCTTATTCTCTAACCTAGGTGCGTAGTGGCTTCTTGGATAAGTCACTTTCAGGGCTATCTATATTGCATGATCATTCCTGTGTACATGGCGCTCTCTACGACCGCCAAGTGGTACCAGCCACCAGGAAGGACCCTGGAATGTTCTACTTGGTCTCTTAGAACCTTTCTTCTTCCCTTTTGGTTATAATGATATTAGTCACTAGACTGAGATTTGACCCAGTGACCTCTCTCTCCGGAAATCAACTCTGGAACGTGTAAGCCACAAGGAGTTGTCTTAGGTAGTGTTTGATGGTAATCCTATCCACTTTAGACCAATGAGACTTGCTCCAAAGGAGCGGTGCATGCCTTGTTTATCTGGATCAAACTTAGGGGACTTACTCAATGGGAGTACTGCATGCCTAGTCGTCCTGTGCTAGTCCAAATATTAGCTATGGACAAAGGGTATATGAGGTCAACAACTGCGATGGTTCTTTTACCACGGGCTCTTCCTTGGTATAAGATTCCTCATCATCATAGAAAGAGGAATCTGACACAACATCACAATCCAGTGTTGCGACTCTTCATGAAGTTATCCCTCCTGTTGCCTTTGTAGTCATGTTGCTGCTCCACCCTTGTGGTGGTTCATCACCTGTCTACAATAGAACGAGCTATTCACCCGGATTAGACATGAGCTCATCCTTGAGCTACTACTCTGCTCCTAGTACAGCCTTCTTAAAATCGACGTCCAAACTTCAAATCACTTTATTGCCTTGTAGGTCCTAGTACTTCTAAGAGTGTTCGGCATTGTCGTACCCTAAGAGCAAGCATTTCTGAGTCTTTGATCTAGCTTACAGGCATCCTCCCTCGTGAGCTTCTTGGCATAGGCCTGGCAGCCAAACACTCACACATGTGAAACATTTGGCTTCTTGCCCATCCATGCCTCTTGTTGGGTCATTGGCCGAAGCTTCGTTTTCCCCTTTCCTCGAAAGGCTGATGCAGGTTTGAGGTTTTTTATGTAGGCCACTGTCCTAGTAACCTGAGTCTAGAACCTTCCTGGCAGCTTTTTTCATATAATATCATTCTTACCATCCCAAGGATAGTTTGGTTGAGTCGTTCAGCAACACTACTGCTCTTGGATGACTCAAGTACCGTTCTCTCTTACCATATCCCCTACTCTGCTAGCCAGTCCACACAATACCTTGTACTCCCCGCTGTTATGCAATAAAGGTCTTTGATCTTCTCACCGTTTAGCTCTCAACCGTTACAACTAAGTGTTGAAGATGCTCCCTTATCTTACTCTTTGACTTCATAAAGTAGGTCCACATATCTTCTATTTTGTCATTGGTGAAGGTGACCAAATACCTATAGCCTCCAACTGAAAATGTCTGCATCGGTCCGCACACGTCCGTGTGGACGAACTAAAGAGGTTCACTCATCGATTTTTTGTACTTGTCCTTGTGTCCTTTCCTCTTAGCCTTGCCCATGAAGAAGGCATCACATGTGTTATTCTCCTTCCTCGTTCCTCTCTCTTCTCCAAAGCCAAGCCTTCTAAGAGCTCATGCTTGCCATTGTCTACGTGGAGTGGATTACATGGGCCAAGCACCCGTACCAAAGGTGTCAACCACAATTCGCTTCTGATGCCGTGGCAGCCCATTGCCTCTAGTTGGGTGGGTATCACAGCTTCCGGTGCTTTTGTGAAATCTGATGTCGTAGATGGATGTCTACTTTCTGCCCCTACCACCTAACTGCCTCCAGCAGTTATGTCATCCTTAATCTTAGTTTGGAGGATGTATAGGCAGTCCATGTGTGGAACCTCAGCCAGTACACTCTTTGTAGCATACTGTATTTTCAATGCGGATGAAAGAAGGATGATGCCCCTAATCTTGTCGAAGAAAGCTGCCATGTCTCGATCAGCAATCTTGTCAACAAAGACTGGGTTGGCACCAACGTTGGAGAGATACACTGCCTTGGTAAGCTTGATCACCTCCTCTTGGCCAATCACCTGGATGGTGACAAACCTAGCACCCACTCCTTCACCTGGTTTGGCTTTCTTGGTAGCATAATGGAAGTTTAGGTTCCCATGGAGATGAGCCCCCGTTTGTCATTGATGGAATGGAGATATGTGCCATAGTCAGGTACAAACGCCCCTGCCTTAAGGAATCAATTACCAACGCCACTTATACCATGTGCCATCAAGGCGATGGGTTGCTTCGCGCCCCTGCCTCCCTTGTCACATTTCTCTTCCTCTTCCTTCATCCCTTCCTTCTTAGGAGCACGGTACTCGACGGCCTTGTGTCCTGTCTTGCCATAGTTATGGCAGTTGCCAGGTTGTCATTTGCCCTTCTCCTTGTCGCCAATCCCTTACTGTAGCCATGGGTTACTCATGCCACTACTGCTTGCTGCACTCTTAGCATAGCCTGCAATGTTAGCCTTGCTATGGTTATGCCGCATAGTCTCGTTGTGGATGTACTATGGTGCAGCAAGCGACAGATGGTCGTGGCCACTTCAAGCACGGAAGATGAGTACGTCTTTCAGCTTTGGAGCCAAGGAAGCAGTTTGGTTTTTGCGTCTCATGGCAGAGATGACTGGGAGTGCAACAGTTCCAGTTCTTGTGCGCGTCGACAACCAGAGCGCAATCGCACTCGCCAAGAATTCTAAGCACCATGCACGCACCAAGCACATTGACATCGCATATCAGTTCATCAGGCACATGGTGTAGGAGGGTGCTATCAAGCTGGAGTTTTCTCCAACCAGCAAGCAAGTCGCTGATTTCTGCATCAAGCCAGTGACCCGTGAGAAGCAGTACTTCTACATGAAGGCATGTGGACTTAGCTCTCTCCGATTGCAGCAAAGTGGGAGATTATTGGGAAAGGAGCCATCCGGCTCAGTTTCAGGTCCATAAGAGCAAGTTCCAGGAAAGCACCGGATGCCTGCTCAGATGGTCAATCTGACTTCACCACTGGAAAGATCAGTTGGCAAAATGGCTACGGTCCAAGTTTGAGGCCAATCCAACGGCCGGATTGCGAGATATGAATTTTCGAAGTTTTTTAGGTCATCGACTGCCGATATCCGGGTGACCATGGGCGATGGCTCCATGCCTTTGCCTGAAAACAGAAAAAGGCAAGAGATCCAGGGTCAAGACCTGATGGGAGAAATATCCAAAAAGGTCCTAGATTCTTGGGTTGCCTTGTCAGTGTGTGCTGACTAAAAAAGGTACCTCTCCTTACTTTTTAGGTGAGGTGAGATCCTTGTGTGCTAGCCATGGACACATGGCCATTCTCCATGGGATTGTGGATTATGTGTCCACTAGGAGTGTGCCATGAGAGCATTCTCTAGCTCTCTAGGTTGTGTATGAGTGGTCAGCCTGATTGCTAGGCTGATTTCCTCCCTTGTGTGAGATTATGGGCTCTAGTGTGTGAGCCTTAGCCTCCATAGCTAAGTGGTATGGCTTGTGAGAGGGCTGACTTGCCGAAGCTTTAGCTCTATATGTATCCCATCATTTTGAGTGATTCAACAACCATTCTTCAGTACAAGTGATGACTTTCCAGTCCCACATGCTCGCTACTCCAAGGCTCCATCCTTCCTGTAGTTCCAACAAAAACAACCAATGCTTCTTTAGTGTGCCTCTCGTTAATCTTTCTGTGAGGAATCTCAAAGGTAAGGACTATACTCAATGAAAGGCAATTGACTGGTACTCATAGTCCTAGAGCTAGCATCTAGCCTAGGCATATAATGGCTCCTTAGATGAACCACTTTGGTAGTAATCTGAATTGCATAATCTCCCCTACCTACATTGCAATCTCTATGACTGCCAAGTAGTGCTTGCCACCAGGAAGGACCTTGGAATATTCTAAGAGGTCTCATAGAACCTTCCCTTGAAAATAAGTCACTAGGCTAGGATTTGACCAAGTGAGAAAGACTAACTCTGGAACATCTAAGTCACAAGGAGTTGTCGAAGGTAGTATTTGCTGGCTATCGTATCAAATTTAGACCTAGGAGACTCGCTCTAAAGGAGCACTTCATGTCTTGTCTATCTAGACGAGACTGAGGAGACTTACTGTAAGGGAGTAGTATATACATAGTGCATTTTGTGCTAGTCAAAATGTCCACTGTGGACAAGGACCATGTCACGTCAATAAAGACTAGATCAGATAGTATGCGATCTACCGCCCATCTCCAAGTTCTAGCAATAATTTTACATCAGCTATTTAGAGGGAAACAAGCATTGTGATGTGTTGTGTAGAGTGAGAGACAATGTGAAAGAGGTACTTGAGCTGTTTTACACAGGTTTGTGTCGCTCTATGCAAACCTTGAGCTTTAGAGGCTCTAGGTACTTCTTCATATTTGTTGATGATTCCAGCCGTTTCAGTGTTGTATACTTCTTTGCCACCAACGGCCAATACTTTGACATGTTCAAGGAGTTCAAGGCGATGGCGGGAACAAAACTAGAAAGAAGAATAGCGTTATGTGACCACCGTGGTAATCAGTAACTTAGCAAGGAGTTGTTTCCTATCTTGTAGGAGCAAACATGAAGCCATAGTACACCGTACCATATTTTCTATAATAGAATAACATAACAGAAGGCACCAGGCAGACTACTTTGGAGTCGGCATGTTGTATGTTCCTGGCAATACAACATGCCTATGACTTCTAGGCTGAAGCTATGAGCAAGGTAGTCTACATCAAGAAGCACAGTCCTACGAATACGTTCGAGCATATGACACTATATGAGGTGTGGTTCAGTAACAAGCTGAGCATAGACAATCTCCGTACCTTTGACAACGTGGTGCATATGTCCGTGTGTTTATAGAAGTGCCTGAAGCTAGATGCAAAGAGCATGCAGATGTTGATGATCGGCTACAATATGACAAACAAGGCCTATTATTTTTATGAGAGGAGTATGAGCCATGTCATTATCTGTACGGATATCATCTTTGACAAAATGGATATCATCAATACCAATATTGTTTGTGAGGAGGTTGTAAAATGTACAGTTGACAAAGTAGCAGGAGCAGCTCATCTAGTCTCCTCTCTTGACTCTTTCTCAACCGTGACAGTGAGAGAAGTATGTCAATTAGCATGACGTAACAAACCAAAAAACAAGGCCGACACAATGGCACTTTTCGTTCGCTCTTAGTATTGTAACTAGGAGGAGTTATTAAACTCAAAATCACCGTTCTATATTGAGTAGTTCATAGGAATCCTTTCCTTGCACTTTGTCCTTAGTACTTGGTCACTTTCGCTCAAGGAATTAACTCGTAGAGCTTGAACCAATGTTTTTTTAGTATCTGCGTCTTGTGGACAACTATATAAGGCATCTCAAAGATAGTAAACATGTTGAATCAGAGGCAACTCACAGGTACTTACAATCTTGGTGCAAGCGTGTAGCCTAGGCACGTAGTGGGTCCCAAGATGAGCCACTTTAAGGGCAATCTGAATAGCATAATCTCTCCTGCCTACATGGCACTCTTTGTGACCGCCAAGTAGGCCACCCACTAGAAGGACCTTGGAATGTTCTAAAATGTCTCATTGAACCTTTTTGCCCCTTGTTGGTCACAAAGAAATTTAATCACTAGGCTGGATTTTGACCTAATGACCTCTTCCAGACACAAGGAGTTTCCTAGGTGGTCTTTGCTAGCTATTCGATCCCGTTTAGACCAAAGAAACAACTCTAAAGAAGCATTGTATACCTTTTCTATCTAGACCACAGCAAAGGTAGTTATTCTGAAGGAGGAATACATGCCTAGTCTGTCCTATGCCTGTTTAAATGTCAGATATGGACAAAGGGTATATAAGTTCAACAAACATTTCCTTGCACCTACGTCCATTTTGTTGTAAGATATCTACTCTCTCTTGCTATCTTGACCTTAGTCTTCATTGACTTCATTGACCATACTATATTGACCTGATATGCCCCTTGTCCATAGTTGACATTTAGACAGGCACAGAAAAAACTAGGAATGCATTGCTCGTTTGGAGTAAGCCCCCTAAGTGTGGACTAGATAGACAAGGCATGCACTGCTCCTTCAGAGTAAGTCTCCTTGGTCTAAACAGGATAGTTTAGCCAGCAAATACTACCTAGAACAACTTATGGCTTAGAAGTTCCAGAGTTGTCTCTGGAGCAAGAGGTCACTGGATCAAATCCCAGCCTAGTGACTTGTTTTCTTTATGACCAAAAGGGGGGTACGAAGGTTCTAAGATATATCTTAGAATATTCAAAGGTCCTTCCTATTGGTTGGTACCATTTGGCGGTCACAGCGAGTGCCATGTAGACAAGGAGAATGATGTAATCCAGATTTCTGCCAAAGTGGCTCATCCAAGGAGCCACTACGCACCTAGGCTAGAGACTGGCTCTAGGACTATATGAACCTGTCATTTCCCTCTCATTGATTAGAGTTCTTACTTTTAAGACTCCTCACAGAGTCATCCACCAGAGGGAGATATTAAAGAAACATTGGTTGGTCTAAGTCCCAAGAGTGAGTTTATCACGCAAAACTAACCAGGTGCTAAAGACACGGTCCAAGGAAGTGTTTCCTATGAACTGCTCAGTGTGGAACCATGATTCTGAGGGTTATATCTTCTCCTAGTTGCAATACTAGGAGCAGAGGGCAAGTACCATTGTGTCGGCCTTCTTTTCTAGTCCGTTGCCTCAGGCCGATTAACAAAGGGTTATGAGCCCACAGTGACTAGTTGTAAGACACGCTTGTGTTAGCTCTCTCGTCCTCTCTATCTTGCAGCATGCATCAGCTCCATCAGTTCCATTTGCTCCATCTACTCCATCAGCTCCAACGGCGGATACTAGTACTTCGCGAACAAGGGCCATGGATAAGTTCTGCCCTTCCGAGGTACGACCCTATGGACCTAACCAAGATAAGCTTTGCATTTTGAGGTATGATTCTAGGTTCACTAGAGTATGTTCATCTCTGCTTGTATGTGATGAACGGCTAAGGGGTAGACTACAGATCTACATTTTCTAGACCGGTAGCATACAATATCCTATATTATATCAGCCCACAATGGCCTCCAAGAAGAAAAGAAGCAGAGAAGCAATATGACGCTACCTACGATGCTCAGTCTTGAGCAAATCAATGGTGGCATGACTAAGATCACAAGGATTAAATTTCCCTTGTGGAAATGGCAGTTTGATATTATCATAAAAGAGCGCGGCTACTTGAAAATGTTCCTTGGTGAAGAGGTTGAACCACCAAAAGATGACCCTGGATATGAAGCATGGATTGCCAGAAACTAGATGACGTTGGCCATCCTTGTGGCATCAGTGCATGAGTCACAACATGTCCATCTCCACAGTATCACACATATTGAAGGCTTATGAAAAGCTTGCATGTTTACTCCAGTCAACGGCTCTGGCTAATTATCTCTTCATCCTTCAAAAGTTGATTGGGATGAGAGTGAGCGAGGGAGAGTCAATTCCTGACTTCGTGCAATAATATGAAGGACTACTACAACAAATGACGCGGATGAGCTGGAAAATCGACAACAACATGTACGCAATGACCCTCCTCATGGCGCTACCTGAAACTTGAGTGTTGGAAAGAGGAGGATTTGATGTATGAGGTACTGTCCAAGTACGTTAAAAGGACATCAAGATCTCCTATCCCAAGGAGAGTCTTGTAGCACAGGTCCCAACAGTTGATGGACTCTACGTACCGCAGACCAAGCTTCTTGAGAGTACAAATTCGAGATATGCTGCGGTTCAAGAGCCCAAGTCTACAAAGCCTTATATTGCACCACAAGCCGCCACCATGGCGGCCAGCTCCACCAAAGACATAGATGTTGAGCTGTGGCACAAGAGGTTTAGCCATGCACCTGACAGCACAATGCAAGCTATGCAGTAGCATAAAGATGTTCATGAGATGGAAGGATGCAAGGCAAAGAATGAGAAAAAATGCAAGCTGTACGAGCCATGCCTCCAAGGCAAGGCAAATAGAAAGCCCTTTGAGTGTAATGGATAACGTGTAGCAGCAATCTTGGACTTTATTCACTCTGATGTGTGCACACTGTTTTGTACTCCTTCAAACAGTGCTAGCAAGTATTTTTTTACCTTCATCGATGACCACAGTTACAAGATGTGGATCTACCTTCTCAACACAAAGCAAGAGGTGAAGGAGAACCTACAAGAGTTTGTCGCCATGATAGAGCGACAAACAAGCAAGAAGGTGGAGATACTACGTACGGACAACAGTAGTGAGTACGATGCGTATAAATGCTTGTTGAGCCAACACGGCATCAACCACCAGGCCACTATATCTTACACTCTCCACAAGATTGGTTTTTCCAAGCGGATAGACCATACTATCTTCGGCATGACACGAAGCATGCTCTTCGATGCCAAAGAATCACCTCACTTCTGGGCTGAACCTGCATGAAGTGCTTGCTACCTAGTGAATCACACTCCGGTAATTGCACTTCGAAGGCGAGGTAAGAAGTAGTAAGAAGAATAGCTTAGGACACCACAAGAAGCTTGGTCAGGGAAGAAGCTAGATGCCTCACACTTTAGGGTCTTTGGCTGTACTTCCAAGACAAAGATCCACGCACGAGAAGGAAGTGGCTAGCTGGATGCACGTGCTCGTAAGTGTGTAATGGTTGGATAGGACATTACACACAAGGCATAAAGCTTGGATCAAGCGACTGGAAAGCTCATCAGGAGCCAAGATGTCAAGTTTGATAGAAGGACGCTTGGTAAGAAACAGTCGCAGGATCTTGCCCATGTTCCCAAATCAGGAGAGTGGATAGTGTTGCTCGAGTCAGGTGATCGGGCACCTGAGAACTGGCAAATAGTTCCAGTAAAGGATGGAACTACAGGGAAAGTGACTGTGCAGGCTAACGAAGCAACGATCTCTGACACTCAGGTCGATGGCTGATCTTATAACAATGGATCAATGGCACCATAGGAGCAATCAAAGAAGTTAAGCCTTGAATGACCACCAGCAAAACTCTAGTATAGTACGTAAAAAAGAAGTCTTTGCCTAAGTACGATACTGGGAGTACAAAATGGACCGGACTCAACTGATCATGCTTGGCTCGGGGAGAGCTTGTGACCGTAGCTGAGGCTATGAACATGCCAGATGGAGCCAAGTCGAAGGAGGCAGTGGATAGCGAACTCACATCCATTGAAGAGAATGGAATATGGATTGTGGTGGACAAGCCCTCAAATGTGTACGTGGTGGGATCAAAGTGGGAACTCCATAAAATTTTCAAGTAGGATGGTATAATTAACAAGTACAAGGCAAGAGTTTTGGCAAAGGAGTTTTTTGAGCGTGCAGGCTCAGAGTAAGAGGAGACCTTCGTGCCTATCGTCACCTTTGCCTCTATGACATCCATCTTCGGCATTACTACGACAAAATATCTAGGGATCCACCAGATGGACGTCAACACAACTTTCCTATACAGGAACCTTGATAAAGAAGTGCTGATGGAAGTGCTTGATCTAGAGGAAAAGATTTGCAAAATGATAAAAGTACTTTACGGGCTGAAATAGGTCCCAAGGATGTGGAATAAGGAGATGAATGACTTCATGGCCAGGTTCAACTTCACATCCTACCAGAATGACCCTTGTATCTGTACACGAGAGGATAAATAAGGCTTGATATTGGTTATACCGTATGTGGATGACCTGATATCTGCTCGTTGTCAGTTGACCTGCTGAACCAGCTTAAGAGGGATCTCAAGAACACGTTCAAGATGAAGGACATGGGTCCTCTTGAGTTCTACCTCGGGATAGCTGTTAAGTACAATCAAACACCAGGCACCATCAAGCTGAACCAGACCAAGTACATCATGGAGGTCCCTAACTGCTATAACATGGAGGACAGAAAGTCCATCGGCACATCCATGACAACAGACATCAAGGTCTCATCCTCCATGGGTTCCAACACGGAAGTAGAATTGCGTAGGAGAACATTCCCTACCAGTCTGTTGTTGGCAGCCTCATATATGCCATGGTAGGAATATGCCCTCATATTTGCTATGTTGGGGGATAAGTGAGCAGTTTTGTGGCCAATCCAAGACCACAACATTGGCAAGCAGTCAAGCGCATCCTGCCGTATCTACAGAAGACACGACACATGGGACTACGGTTTAAGAGCCAAGATGGATCTGATCCGCTACGGCTAGTGTCTATATGGATGCCAACTAGGAAGGAAAATTGATGATAGAAAGTCTACGTCGGGCTTCGTGTGCCTCTTGAATGGTGGTGAAGTCTCTTGGACAAGCAGAAAGCAAGACTGTATCTCACTCTTTATCGCTGAGACAGAGCTCATCCCTCTATCAACATCATACAAGGAGACACAATGGCTATGTAGTTTATATGCTAAGATGAAAGAGCCAAAGATGGAAGCAATGGAGGTCCGCATCGACAACAAGAGTACCATGAAAATGGCATGGGATGACATCATCTTGCAACAGACCACGTACATCAAGATCAGGTATAACTACTTACATGACCTGGTCATAAAGGAGATGGTAGACATAGAATACGTGGAGACTTAGAAGATGCTTGCAAATTGCATTATTAAGGCGCTTCACAGCAAATTGCATTCTGTAATTACCCGAGACGTCAGTATGATTAACGCAATCAATGAAGAATAAGGCCAAGACAACCAAAGAGAGAAGATATTGTTGACTTAATATGTCCCTTGTCCATAACTGACATTTGGACAGGCACAGGACTGACTAGGCATACACTACTCCCTTAGGGCAAGTCTCTAAACTCTGGTCTAGGTAAACAAGGCATGCACTGTTCCTTTGGAGCAAGTCCTCTTGTTGTAAACTGGATAGTATAGCCAGCAAACACTACCTAGGAAGACTCCTTGTGGCACACATACTAAAGAGTTAGTCTTTGGGTTGAGAGGTCATTGGGTCAAATCCGAGTCCAGTGAGTAATTTTCTTTGTGACCAAAAAGGAGATAAGAATGTTCTCAGAGACATCTTAGGAAAATCCAAAGTTCTTCCTAGAAACCAGCACAACTTGGTGGTCACACAGAGCACCTTGTAGGTAGGAGGGATAATGTAATCCAGGTTGTCCCCAAAGTAGCTTATCTAAAGAGCCACCATATGCCTAGGCTAAAGGCAGGATCTAAGACTATAAGAAACTGTCAGCTGCATGTTATTGATTACAGTTCTTACCTTTGACACTCGTCAAATAATTCTCTACCAGAGGCAGATACTAAAGAAGCATTGGTTGGTCTCAGCCCCACGAGTAAGCTCCTCGCGCGAAAGTGACCAGGTACTAAGGATAGTGTAAGGAAGTAATCATTATAAACTACTTAGTATGGAATCGTGAAAATGTGGTTGATATCTCTTCCTAGTTGTAATACTAGGAGCAAACATCAAGTAAAGTAACATCGGCCTTGTTTTCTAGTCTGTTGTCTTAGGCGGGGTTACAAAGCGTTATGGACCCAAACTAACTAGTCGTAAGGCACGCTTCTATGCACTTTTTTGTCCTTTCTGTCTTGTAGCGCATATCAGCTACATAAGCTTGATCAGCTATATCAGCTCCATCCGCTCCATCATCTTCAATGGCAGGTACTAGCACATAGCCAACCAGGGCCAAGGACATGTTGGGAAAGGAGCCATCTGGCTCAGTTTCAGGTCCACAGGAGCAAGTTCCAGGAAAGTACCAGATGCCTGCTCCCATTGCCAATCCAACTTCACCATTGGAAAGATCAGGTGGCAAAATGTCTACGGTCCAAGTTTGAGGCCGATCCAACGGTCGGATTGGGAGATATGAATTTTCGAAGTTTCGGGGTTCATGGACCGTCGATGTCTGGGTGGGCATGGGTGATGGCACCATGCCTTAGCCTGAGAAAAGAAAAAGGCAACAGGTCCAGGGTCAAGACCTGATGGGAAAAATATCCAAAGAGGTCCTTGGTCTTAGGATTGCCTTGTCAGAGTGTACTGACTAGGATAAAGGTACCTCTCCTTACTTTTTAGGTGAGGTGAGATCCTTGTGTGCTAGCCATGGACACATGGCAATTTNGTCTGGGTGGGCATGGGTGATGGCTCCATGCCTTAGCCTGAGAAAAGAAAAAGGCAAGAGGTCCAGGGTCAAGACCTGATGGGAGAAATATCCAAAAAGGTCCTTGGTCTTAGGATTGCCTTGTCAGAGTGTGCTGACTAGGATAAAGGTACCTCTCCTTACTTTTTAGGTGAGGTGAGATCCTTGTGTGCTAGCCATGGACACATGGCGATTCTCCATGGGTTTGTGGGTTATGTGACCACTAGGAGTGTGCCATGAGAGCATTCTCTAGCTCTCTAGGTCGTGTATAAGTGGTCAGCCGGATTGCTAGGCTGATTTCCTCCCTTGTGTGAGATTATGGACTCTAGTGTGTGAGCCTTAGCCTCCATGGCTAAGTGGTTTGGCTTGTGAGAGGGCTGACTTGCCCAAGCTCTAGCTCTATATGTACTCCATCATTTTGAGTGATTGAACAACCATTCTTCAGCACAAGTGATGCCCTTACAATCACACATGCTCGCTGCTCCAAGGCTCCCTCTCTCCTCAAGTTCCAACATTTGGTATCAGAACCAGGTTCTGCCACTTCCAGCCAGCACAGGCCGTCACTTTGAGAGTGACGGGTTGGGATAAAACCTTCACCAAATTTGACAATCGACCACTTGATCTTCAAGTTCAAGAGACAAGCTTTCCAACGACTGCAAGATTGCGAAGATTCAACGATCGGATTGAGAGTTATGCTCAAAACGAGGTCGGCCAAGGCTACACTCTTCTCTATGAGTAAGACTGTCGCCTTGTGATGACCATAACTCTCTCATTTCTTTGTCAAATTTAAAACATGGCACATGCGAATTGTAGTATTTTTCCTAAGCTTTGCATTGCAGCAAAAATATTTGCATTCCATTGATTCGTTTGGGAGAAACGCCGTTTACAAACTGGCTGGTCTGAGTTGGAGTAGGAGCACAAGCATACCCTGTTTTCAAGAGGGCATATCTTTCAAAATCCCCTGTTGATGACCCTGTTTTATGGGTCGATCTCAAAGGTTTTGAGCTGAATTTTGTAGTGGTGGGCTCAGTTTTACAAAATTCCCAGTCTGCTGGCACTTACAATCCATTTTCTCTCAGACAGATTTCTGGCAGAAGCAACAGCAGAAGCAGGGGTAGCGCCGCCATCCAAGGGCAGCGCTGAGCATCACCAAGGCTCAAAATGGCAGCAGCTAGCGTTGTGACAGGAGCCCAGCCTTTGGAGAGGCTGGAGGGACGCGCCAACTTCACGTTTTGGAAGATTCGTACCCGCCTCCTTTTAGAGGAGAGGGGCTTGTGGGAGGTGGTGAGCGGCGACGAGCCGGCTCCAGTTCCACAGGCAAAAGGCATCACCGCAGCGCAGGTGGTGGCGAGGAAGACGCCACAAAAGGGTGCAGTTGATGCGGGTTCTCCTGCAGCTGTACCCGCGACGTACGAGGAGTGGAAGAAGAAGGACAAGTAGGCCTACAGGTTGCTTGTTAACACCATCTCCAACCCGCATGTTCAGTACGTGAGTGACAAGGCTACTGCAAAGGAGGGGTGGGACACGTTGTGCAAGAAGTATGAGAGCAAGGATCCAGCATTCCTCATGCTTTTGGAGGAAAAGATGATGGCGCTGAAAATGCAGGG
>SZWC01014365.1:41453-55844 GCA_023375785.1 Penium margaritaceum
AGAGTTGTGCCAGAGTTGTGCCAGAGTTGTGCCAGAGTTGTGCCAGAGTTGTGCCAGAGTTGTTCCAGAGTTGTGCCAGCGATGTTCCTGAGTTGTGCTAGAGTTGTGCCAGAGTTGTGCTAGAGTTGTGCCAGAGTTGTGCCAGAGTTTTGGAATATTTGTGCCAAAGTTGTACCAGAGTTTGCTCCAGAGGTGTGCTAGAGTTGTGCCAGAGTTGTGCCAGAGTCGTTCAAGAGTTTTGCCAGAGTTGTGCAAGAATTGTGCCAGAGTTGTGACAGGATTGTGCCAGGATATTGCAAGGATTGTGCCAGATTTGTTCCAGAGTTGTGCCAGAGTTGTGGCAGAGTTGTGCCAGATTTGTGCCAGAGTATTGCCAGAGTTGTGCCAGATTTGTGTTAGAATTGTTTCAGAGTTGTGCCAGAGTTGTGCCAGAGTTGTGCCAGAGTTTTGCCTGAGTTGAGGAGAGTTGTTCCAGAGTTTTGCTAGAGATGTGCCAAAGTTGTGCCAGAGTTGTGCCAGTGCTGTGCCAGAGTTGTGCCAGTGTTGTGCCAGAGTTGTGCCAGAGTTGTGCCAGAGTTGTTCCAGAGTTGTGCCAAAGTTGTGCCAGAGTTGTGCCAGTGTTGTGCCAGAGTTGTGCCAGAGTTGTGCCAGAGTTATGCCAGAATTGAGCCAGAGGTGTGCCAGAGTTGTACCAGAATTGTGCCAGTGTTGTGCTAGAGTTGTGCCAGAGTTGTGCCAGAGTTGTGCCACAGTTGTGCCACAGTTGAGCTCGACTTGTACCAGAGTTGTCCCAGATTTGTGCCAGATTTGTGCCAGAGTTGTGCCAGAGTTGTGCCAGAGTTGTGCCAGAGTTGTGCCAGAGATTTTGCAGAGTTGTCCCAGATTTGTGTTAGAGTTGTGCCAGGGTTATGCCAGAGTTGTGCCAGAGTTGTGCCAGTGTTGTGCCAAAGCTGTGCCAGGAGTTATGGTTAATCACCCCAAATTCATACACTCACCAATTGGTGTATCAAAAAGTGTATTCCTATATGCAGACATTTATCAGAAATCACCAACATCAATTCATGTCACTAGAGCCCAAACATAATTTCCTCATATAAGGTGTGACTTATAACAGATTACATATGCTACGTACTAGTTTTTGCTAGATGTCCATGTTCACTGATATGTTCACTTCCCAATACAATTGTCGATACACGGTTTCAGGGGTGAGATGATTGGTCATATATGTGTGCCAGAGTTGTGCCAGAGTTGTGCCAGAGTTATTCCAGAGTTGTTCCAGCGACATTCCAGAGTTGTGCTAGAATCGTGCCAGAGTTGTGCCAGAGTTGTGCCAGAGTTGTGCCAGTGTTCTTCCAGAGTTGTGCCAGAGTTGTGCCAGCGTTTTGACAGAGTTGTGGCAGAGTTGTGCCAGAGTTGTTGCAGAGTTGTGCTTGAGTTGTGGCAGAGTTGTGCCATAGTTGTGCCAAATGTTGTGCCAGAGATGTCCACGAGTTGTGCCAGAGTTGTGCAAGTGTTGTGCCAGAGTTATGCCAGAGTTGTGCCAGAGTTGTACCAGAGTTGTGCCAGAGTTGTGCCAGAGTCGTACCAGAGTTGTTCCTGAGTTGTGCCAGAGTTGTGCCAACATTGTGCCAGGATTGTGCAAGGATTGTGCTAGAGTCGTGCTAGAGTTGTGCCAACGTTGTGCCAGAGTTGTGCCAGAGTTGTGCCTGAGTTGAGGAGAGTTGTTCCAGAGTTGTGCTAGAGATGGGCCAAAGTTGTGCCGGAGTTGTGCCAGTGCTGTGCCAGAGTTGTGCCAGAGTTGTGCCAGCGTTGTGCCAGAGTTGTGCCAGAGTTGTGCCTGAGTTGAGGAGAGTTGTTCCAGAGTTGTGCTAGAGATGGGCCAAAGTTGTGCCGGAGTTGTGCCAGTGCTGTGCCAGAGTTGTGCCAGAGTTGTGCCAGCGTTGTGCCAGAGTTGTGCCAGAGTTGTGCCTGAGTTGAGGAGAGTTGTTCCAGAGTTGTGCTAGAGATGGGCCAAAGTTGTGCCGGAGTTGTGCCAGTGCTGTGCCAGAGTTGTGCCAGAGTTGTGCCAGCGTTGTGCCAGAGTTGTGCCAGAGTTGTGCCAGCGTTGTGCCAGAGTTGTGCCAGAGTTGTGCCAGCGTTGTGCCAGAGTTGTGCCAGAGTTGTGCCAGATTTGTGCCAGAGTTGTGGCAGAGTCGTGCCAGAGTTGTGCAAACGTTGTGCCAGAGTTGTGTCAGAGTTGTGCCAGAGTTGTTCCAGAGTTGTTCTAGGGTTGTGCCAGAGTTGTGCCAGAGTTTTGCTAGAGTTGTGCCAGAGTTATGTCAGAGTGATGCCAGAGTTGTGCCAGAGTTGTGCCAGAGTTTGCCAGAGTTGTGCCAAAGTTGTGCGAGAGTTGTGTCAGATTTGTGCCAGAGTTGTGCCAGAGTTGTGTCAGAGTTTTGTGAGGGTTGTGCCAGAGTTGTGCCAGAGTTGTGTCGGAGTTGTGCCACAATTGTGCCAAAGTTGTGCCAGAGTTCTGGCAGAGTTTTTCCACAGTTGTCCCAGAGTTGTGCCAGAAGTTTGTCAGAGTTGTCCCAAAGTTGTTCCAGAGTTGTGCCAGAGTTGTGCCAGAGCTGTGGCAGAGTTGTTCCAGTGTTGTGCCAGCAATGTCCAGGGTTGTGCTAGATTCCTGCCAGAGTTGTGCCAGTGTTGTCCCAGTGTTCTGCCAGAGTTGTGCCAGAGTTGTGCCAGAGTTTTGCCAGAATTGTGCCAGAGTTCTGCCAGAGTTGTGCCAGAGTTGTTCCAGAGTTGTGCCAGAGTTGTGCCAGGGTTATGCCAGCGTTGTGCCAGAGTTGTGCTAGAGTTGTGCCAGAGTTGTCGAGGTTGAGTTAATGGACTAAAATACGTGCACTCGTAGATAAGTGCACGTTTTTGGGCCGGAAGTCTGACTTCGGGGGGTGAAATCGGACTTCGCCCGGCTCTGCGACGTCGCAGGCGGAGCTTTGCCAGCGAAGTTGTCAAACAGTCACAAACCCCTTGAGCAAGGGGTTTGTGACTGTTTGAGGGGGGTTTGCAAGTAGGTTTGGATGGGGGTCTGAGACTCCCCCTGCGATGGAAGGGAATTTGCTGGATCCCGCTACCGCGGGGCCCATCAGATGCCCGCGCAAAAATAAAACCAAAAACCCCCGAATACAATTCGGGGATGGGTTTGTTTGACGTTTTGGCTGCAAACTAGGGGTTGAACAAGGACTTGCAAGGTGGGAAAAAAATGAAAAGGGCATTTTTGCTCGATTGCGATCGAGCAACGACCCCTTTTATTTCCGTCAGACATGAAAACCCCCTCGTACCATGTAGGGTTTGCGCTAAACACATAAAACCCTAAATTGTACGAGGGGGTTGGCATGGCTGACACACAAGAAAAGGGGGTCGATGCTCGATCGCGATCTCGCGATCGAGCATCGACCACCGGTCTGACATCGGAGAAGCCCATGTCAGAACGCGCAGACTTCATCTTTGATTTCAGCCAGTTCTGAAATCCAGGGCAAAGTCGGAAAGAAACTTCCGACGCGGCCATTTTTGCCGATGCACTCGAGCTCAAGTGCATGATTTTTAGTCGATTAACCCTAAATGCAGAAATGTGCGAGAGTTGTTCCAAAGTTGTGCCAGAATTGTGCCAGAGTTGTGCCAGATTTGTTCCAGAGTTGTGGCAGAGTTGTGCCAGAGCTGTGCAAAACTTGTGCCAGAGTTGTGTCAGAGTTGTGCCAGACTTGTGCCAGAGTTCGGCCAGAGCTGTCCCAGAGTTTTGCCAGAGTTATTTCAGAGTCCTAGAATTGTGCCAGAGTTGTGGCAGAGTTGTGCCAGAGTTGTGCCAGAGTTTTACCAGAGTTGTGTCAAAGTTGTGCCAGAGTTGTGCCAGAGTTTAGCCAGAGATGTGCCAGAGTTGTGCTGGGGTTGTGCCAGGATTGTGTCAGGATTGTGCCATGATTGTGCCAGAGTTGTGCCAGAGTTGTGCCAGTGTTGTGCCAGAGTTGTGCCAGAGTTGTCCCAGATTTGTTCATGAGTTGTGCTAGAGTAATGCCATAGTTGTGCCAGAGCTGTGCCAGATTTGTGCCAGAGTAGTGCCAGAGTTATGGCAGACTTGCGCAAGATTTGTGCCACAGTTGTGCCAGAGTTGTGCCAGAGTTGTACAAGACTTGTGCCATAGTTGTGCCAGAGTTGTGCCAGAGTGTTCCCAGAGTTGTGCCAGAGTTGTGCCAGAGTTGTGCCAGAGTTGTGCCAGAGTTGTGCTAGAGTTGTGCCAGGATTGTGCCAGGATTGTGCAGGGAATGAGCCAGACTTATGCCAGAGTTGTGCCCGAGTTCTGCCAGAGTTGTGCCAGAGTTGCACCAGAGTTGTGCCAGAGTTATGCCAGAGTTGTGCCAGATTTGTGCCAGAGTTGTGCCAGAGTTGTGCCAGAGTTGTGCCAGAGTTCTCCCAGAGTTGCTCCAGAGTTGTGCTAGAGTTGTACCAGAGTTGTGCCAGAGTTGTGCCAGAGTTGTTCCAGAGTTATGCCAGAGTTTTGCCAGAGCTGTTCCAGAGTTGTGCCAGAGTTGTGCCAGAGTGGTGCCAGAGTTGTGCTAGAGTTGTGCCAGAATTGGCCCGGATTTGTGCCAGAGTTGTGCCAGGATTGTGCCACGTTTTCCTAGAGTTGTGCCATAATTGTGCCAGATTTGTGCCACAGTTGTGCCAGACTTGTGCGAGGATTGTGCCAGAGTTGTGCCAGAGTTGTACCAGAGTTGTGCCAAAGTTGTGCCAGAGTAATGCCAGAATTGTGCCAGAGTTGTGCCAGAGTTGTGCCAGAGTAGTGCCAGAGGTGTGCCAGAGTTGTGCCAGAGTTGTGCCAGAGTTGTGCCAAAGTTGTACCAGGGTTGTACCAGACTTGTGCCACAGTTCTGCCAGAGTTGTTCCAGATTTGTGCCAGTGTTGTGCCAGAGTTGTGCCGGAGCTGTGTGAGAAATGTGCCAGAGTTGTTCCAAAGTTGTGCCAGAGTTGTGCCAGCGTTGTGCCAGAGTTGTGTCAGAATTGTGCCAGAGTTGTGCCAGAATTATGCCAGAGTTGTGCCAGAGTTGTGCCAGAATTCTACCAGAGTTGTGCCAGAGTTCTACCAGAGTTGTGCCAGAGTTCTACCAGAGTTGTGCCAGAGTTCTACCAGAGTTGTGCCAGAGTTCTACCAGAGTTGTGCCAGAGTTCTACCAGAGTTGTGCCAGAGTTCTACCAGAGTTGTGCCAGAGTTCTACCAGAGTTGTGCCAGAGTTCTACCAGAGTTGTGCCAGAGTTCTACCAGAGTTGTGCCAGAGTTCTACCAGAGTTGTGCCAGAGTTCTACCAGAGTTGTGCCAGAGTTCTACCAGAGTTGTGCCAGAGTTCTACCAGAGTTGTGCCAGAGTTCTACCAGAGTTGTGCCAGAGTTCTACCAGAGTTGTGCCAGAGTTCTACCAGAGTTGTGCCAGAGTTCTACCAGAGTTGTGCCAGAGTTCTACCAGAGTTGTGCCAGAGTTCTACCAGAGTTGTGCCAGAGTTCTACCAGAGTTGTGCCAGAGTTCTACCAGAGTTGTGCCAGAGTTCTACCAGAGTTGTGCCAGAGTTCTACCAGAGTTGTGCCAGAGTTCTACCAGAGTTGTGCCAGAGTTCTACCAGAGTTGTGCCAGAGTTCTACCAGAGTTGTGCCAGAGTTCTACCAGAGTTGTGCCAGAGTTCTACCAGAGTTGTGCCAGAGTTCTACCAGAGTTGTGCCAGAGTTCTACCAGAGTTGTGCCAGAGTTCTACCAGAGTTGTGCCAGAGTTCTACCAGAGTTGTGCCAGAGTTCTACCAGAGTTGTGCCAGAGTTCTACCAGAGTTGTGCCAGAGTTCTACCAGAGTTGTGCCAGAGTTCTACCAGAGTTGTGCCAGAGTTCTACCAGAGTTGTGCCAGAGTTCTACCAGAGTTGTGCCAGAGTTCTACCAGAGTTGTGCCAGAGTTCTACCAGAGTTGTGCCAGAGTTCTACCAGAGTTGTGCCAGAGTTATGCCGGAGTTGTGTCAGAGTTGTGCCAGAGTTGTGCCAGAGTTGTGCCAGAGTTGTGCCAGGGTTGTGGCAGAGTATTTCCAGAGTTTTGCCAAAGTGTTGACAGAGTTGTGCCAGAGTTGTGCCAGAGTTGTGCCAGAGTTGTACCAGGGTTGTGCCATAGGTGTGCGAGCCTGGTGCCAGAGTTTTGCCAGAGTTGTGCCAGAGTTCTGCCAGAGTTCTGGCAGAGTTGTGCCAGATTTGTGCCAGAGTTCTGCTAGAGATGTGCCATAGTTGTGCCAGACTTGTGCAAGAGTTGTGCCAGAGTTTTGCCAGAGCTGTGCAAGACTTGTGCCAGTGTTGTGCAAGAGTTGTACCAGAGTTGTGCCAGAGTTGTGCCATGATTGTGCCACATTTTCCCAGAGTTGTACCAGAATTGTGCCAGATTTGTGCCGGATTTGTGCCAGAGTTGTGCCAGAGTTGTGCCAGAGTTGTGCCAGAGTTGTGCCCGAGTTGTACCAGAACTGTGCCAAAATTGTGCCAGAGTTATGCCCGAATTGTGCCAGAGCTTTGCCAGAGTTGTGCCAGACTTGTCCCAGAGTAGTGCGAGAGGTGTGCCAGAGTTGTGCCAGAGTTGTGCCAGAGTTGTGCCAGGGTTGCACCAGAGTTGTACAAGCGTTGTGCCAGAGTTGTGCCAGAGTTGTGCCAGATTTGTGCCAGTGTTGTGCCACAGTTGTGCCAGAGATGTGCGAGAAATGTGCCAGAGTTGTTCCAAAGTTGTGCCAGAGTTGTGCCAGCATTGTGCCAGAGTTGAGTCAGAGTTGTGCCAGAGTTGTGCCAGAATTGTGCCAAAGTTGTGCCAGAGTTGTGCCAGAATTGTACCAGAGTTGTGCCAGAGTTGTGCCAGACTGTTTCCTGAGTTGTACCAGAGTTGTGCCAAACTTGTGCCAGAGTCGTGCCAGAGTTGTGTCAGAGTTGTGCCAGAGTTGTGCCATATTTGTACCACAGTTGTGCCAGAGTTGTGCCAGAGTTGTGCCGGAGCTGTGCCAAAGTTGTCCCATAATATTGCCGGAATTGTGCCAGAGTCGTGCCAGAGATGTGCCAGAATTGAGCCAGAGTTGTGCCAGAGTTGTAACAGAGTTGTAACAGAGTTGTGCCAGTGTTGTGCCAGAGTTGTGCCAGAGTGGTGCCAGAATTGTGTAAGAGTTCTGCAAGAGTTGTGCCAGAGTTGTACCAGAGTTGTGCCAGAGTCGTGCAAGAGTTGTGCAAGAGTTGTGCCAGAGTTGTGCCAGAGTTGTGCCAGAGTTGTGCCAGTGTTGTTCAAGAGTTGTGCCACAGTTCTACTCCAGTTGTGCCAGAATTGTGCCAGAGTTGTGCCAGATTTGTGCCAGAGTTTTGCCAGAGTTGTGCCATAGCTGTGCCAGAGATCTGCCAGAGTTGTGCCAGAGGTGTGCCAGAATTGTGCCAGAGTTGTGCCAGAGTTGTGCCATTGCTGTGCCAGAGTTGTGCCATAGATGTTTCAGAGTTGTGCCAGAATTATGCCACAGTTGTGCCAGGTTTGTGCCAGATTTGTGCCACAGCTGTCCCAGAGTTGTGCCAGAGTTGTGCCAGAGTCGTGCCAGAGTCGTGCCAGAGTAGTGCCAGAGGTGTGCCAGAGTTGTGCCAGAGTTGTGTCAGAGTGCTGCTTGAGTTGTACCAGAGTTGTGCCAGAGTTGTGTCAGAGTGCTGCTTGAGTTGTACCAGAGTTGTGCCAGAGTTGTGTCAGAGTGCTGCTTGAGTTGTACCAGAGTTGTGCCAGAGTTGTGTCAGAGTGCTGCTTGAGTTGTACCAGAGTTGTGCCAGAGTTGTGTCAGAGTGCTGCTTGAGTTGTACCAGAGTTGTGCCAGAGTTGTGTCAGAGTGCTGCTTGAGTTGTACCAGAGTTGTGCCAGAGTTGTGTCAGAGTGCTGCTTGAGTTGTACCAGAGTTGTGCCAGAGTTGTGTCAGAGTGCTGCTTGAGTTGTACCAGAGTTGTGCCAGAGTTGTGTCAGAGTGCTGCTTGAGTTGTACCAGAGTTGTGCCAGAGTTGTGTCAGAGTGCTGCTTGAGTTGTACCAGAGTTGTGCCAGAGTTGTGTCAGAGTGCTGCTTGAGTTGTACCAGAGTTGTGCCAGAGTTGTGTCAGAGTGCTGCTTGAGTTGTACCAGAGTTGTGCCAGAGTTGTGTCAGAGTGCTGCTTGAGTTGTACCAGAGTTGTGCCAGAGTTGTGTCAGAGTGCTGCTTGAGTTGTACCAGAGTTGTGCCAGAGTTGTGTCAGAGTGCTGCTTGAGTTGTACCAGAGTTGTGCCAGAGTTGTGTCAGAGTGCTGCTTGAGTTGTACCAGAGTTGTGCCAGAGTTGTGTCAGAGTGCTGCTTGAGTTGTACCAGAGTTGTGCCAGAGTTGTGTCAGAGTGCTGCTTGAGTTGTACCAGAGTTGTGCCAGAGTTGTGTCAGAGTGCTGCTTGAGTTGTACCAGAGTTGTGCCAGAGTTGTGTCAGAGTGCTGCTTGAGTTGTACCAGAGTTGTGCCAGAGTTGTGTCAGAGTGCTGCTTGAGTTGTACCAGAGTTGTGCCAGAGTTGTGTCAGAGTGCTGCTTGAGTTGTACCAGAGTTGTGCCAGAGTTGTGTCAGAGTGCTGCTTGAGTTGTACCAGAGTTGTGCCAGAGTTGTGTCAGAGTGCTGCTTGAGTTGTACCAGAGTTGTGCCAGAGTTGTGTCAGAGTGCTGCTTGAGTTGTACCAGAGTTGTGCCAGAGTTGTGTCAGAGTGCTGCTTGAGTTGTACCAGAGTTGTGCCAGAGTTGTGTCAGAGTGCTGCTTGAGTTGTACCAGAGTTGTGCCAGAGTTGTGTCAGAGTGCTGCTTGAGTTGTACCAGAGTTGTGCCAGAGTTGTGTCAGAGTGCTGCTTGAGTTGTACCAGAGTTGTGCCAGAGTTGTGTCAGAGTGCTGCTTGAGTTGTACCAGAGTTGTGCCAGAGTTGTGTCAGAGTGCTGCTTGAGTTGTACCAGAGTTGTGCCAGAGTTGTGTCAGAGTGCTGCTTGAGTTGTACCAGAGTTGTGCCAGAGTTGTGTCAGAGTGCTGCTTGAGTTGTACCAGAGTTGTGCCAGAGTTGTGTCAGAGTGCTGCTTGAGTTGTACCAGAGTTGTGCCAGAGTTGTGTCAGAGTGCTGCTTGAGTTGTACCAGAGTTGTGCCAGAGTTGTGTCAGAGTGCTGCTTGAGTTGTACCAGAGTTGTGCCAGAGTTGTGTCAGAGTGCTGCTTGAGTTGTACCAGAGTTGTGCCAGAGTTGTGTCAGAGTGCTGCTTGAGTTGTACCAGAGTTGTGCCAGAGTTGTGTCAGAGTGCTGCTTGAGTTGTACCAGAGTTGTGCCAGAGTTGTGTCAGAGTGCTGCTTGAGTTGTACCAGAGTTGTGCCAGAGTTGTGTCAGAGTGCTGCTTGAGTTGTACCAGAGTTGTGCCAGAGTTGTGTCAGAGTGCTGCTTGAGTTGTACCAGAGTTGTGCCAGAGTTGTGTCAGAGTGCTGCTTGAGTTGTACCAGAGTTGTGCCAGAGTTGTGTCAGAGTGCTGCTTGAGTTGTACCAGAGTTGTGCCAGAGTTGTGTCAGAGTGCTGCTTGAGTTGTACCAGAGTTGTGCCAGAGTTGTGTCAGAGTGCTGCTTGAGTTGTACCAGAGTTGTGCCAGAGTTGTGTCAGAGTGCTGCTTGAGTTGTACCAGAGTTGTGCCAGAGTTGTGTCAGAGTGCTGCTTGAGTTGTACCAGAGTTGTGCCAGAGTTGTGTCAGAGTGCTGCTTGAGTTGTACCAGAGTTGTGCCAGAGTTGTGTCAGAGTGCTGCTTGAGTTGTACCAGAGTTGTGCCAGAGTTGTGTCAGAGTGCTGCTTGAGTTGTACCAGAGTTGTGCCAGAGTTGTGTCAGAGTGCTGCTTGAGTTGTACCAGAGTTGTGCCAGAGTTGTGTCAGAGTGCTGCTTGAGTTGTACCAGAGTTGTGCCAGAGTTGTGTCAGAGTGCTGCTTGAGTTGTACCAGAGTTGTGCCAGAGTTGTGTCAGAGTGCTGCTTGAGTTGTACCAGAGTTGTGCCAGAGTTGTGTCAGAGTGCTGCTTGAGTTGTACCAGAGTTGTGCCAGAGTTGTGTCAGAGTGCTGCTTGAGTTGTACCAGAGTTGTGCCAGAGTTGTGTCAGAGTGCTGCTTGAGTTGTACCAGAGTTGTGCCAGAGTTGTGTCAGAGTGCTGCTTGAGTTGTACCAGAGTTGTGCCAGAGTTGTGTCAGAGTGCTGCTTGAGTTGTACCAGAGTTGTGCCAGAGTTGTGTCAGAGTGCTGCTTGAGTTGTACCAGAGTTGTGCCAGAGTTGTGTCAGAGTGCTGCTTGAGTTGTACCAGAGTTGTGCCAGAGTTGTGTCAGAGTGCTGCTTGAGTTGTACCAGAGTTGTGCCAGAGTTGTGTCAGAGTGCTGCTTGAGTTGTACCAGAGTTGTGCCAGAGTTGTGTCAGAGTGCTGCTTGAGTTGTACCAGAGTTGTGCCAGAGTTGTGTCAGAGTGCTGCTTGAGTTGTACCAGAGTTGTGCCAGAGTTGTGTCAGAGTGCTGCTTGAGTTGTACCAGAGTTGTGCCAGAGTTGTGTCAGAGTGCTGCTTGAGTTGTACCAGAGTTGTGCCAGAGTTGTGTCAGAGTGCTGCTTGAGTTGTACCAGAGTTGTGCCAGAGTTGTGTCAGAGTGCTGCTTGAGTTGTACCAGAGTTGTGCCAGAGTTGTGTCAGAGTGCTGCTTGAGTTGTACCAGAGTTGTGCCAGAGTTGTGTCAGAGTGCTGCTTGAGTTGTACCAGAGTTGTGCCAGAGTTGTGTCAGAGTGCTGCTTGAGTTGTACCAGAGTTGTGCCAGAGTTGTGTCAGAGTGCTGCTTGAGTTGTACCAGAGTTGTGCCAGAGTTGTGTCAGAGTGCTGCTTGAGTTGTACCAGAGTTGTGCCAGAGTTGTGTCAGAGTGCTGCTTGAGTTGTACCAGAGTTGTGCCAGAGTTGTGTCAGAGTGCTGCTTGAGTTGTACCAGAGTTGTGCCAGAGTTGTGTCAGAGTGCTGCTTGAGTTGTACCAGAGTTGTGCCAGAGTTGTGTCAGAGTGCTGCTTGAGTTGTACCAGAGTTGTGCCAGAGTTGTGTCAGAGTGCTGCTTGAGTTGTACCAGAGTTGTGCCAGAGTTGTGTCAGAGTGCTGCTTGAGTTGTACCAGAGTTGTGCCAGAGTTGTGTCAGAGTGCTGCTTGAGTTGTACCAGAGTTGTGCCAGAGTTGTGTCAGAGTGCTGCTTGAGTTGTACCAGAGTTGTGCCAGAGTTGTGTCAGAGTGCTGCTTGAGTTGTACCAGAGTTGTGCCAGAGTTGTGTCAGAGTGCTGCTTGAGTTGTACCAGAGTTGTGCCAGAGTTGTGTCAGAGTGCTGCTTGAGTTGTACCAGAGTTGTGCCAGAGTTGTGTCAGAGTGCTGCTTGAGTTGTACCAGAGTTGTGCCAGAGTTGTGTCAGAGTGCTGCTTGAGTTGTACCAGAGTTGTGCCAGAGTTGTGTCAGAGTGCTGCTTGAGTTGTACCAGAGTTGTGCCAGAGTTGTGTCAGAGTGCTGCTTGAGTTGTACCAGAGTTGTGCCAGAGTTGTGTCAGAGTGCTGCTTGAGTTGTACCAGAGTTGTGCCAGAGTTGTGTCAGAGTGCTGCTTGAGTTGTACCAGAGTTGTGCCAGAGTTGTGTCAGAGTGCTGCTTGAGTTGTACCAGAGTTGTGCCAGAGTTGTGTCAGAGTGCTGCTTGAGTTGTACCAGAGTTGTGCCAGAGTTGTGTCAGAGTGCTGCTTGAGTTGTACCAGAGTTGTGCCAGAGTTGTGTCAGAGTGCTGCTTGAGTTGTACCAGAGTTGTGCCAGAGTTGTGTCAGAGTGCTGCTTGAGTTGTACCAGAGTTGTGCCAGAGTTGTGCCAGAGTTATGCCAGTGTTGTGCCAGAGTTGTGCCAGAGTTGTGCCAGAGTTGTGCCAGAGTTCTGCCACAGTTCTCCCAGAGTTGCTCCAGAGTTGTGATAGAGTTGTGCCAGAGTTGTGCCAGAGTTGTGCCGGAATTGTGCCAGAGTTATGCCAGAGTTATGCCAGAGTTGTGCCAGGATTGAGCCAGGGTTGTGCCAGAGTGGTGCCACAGTTGTGCTAGAGTTGTGCCAGAATTGTTCCAGGGTTGTGCCAGAGTTGTGCCAGGATTGTGCCACGTTTTCCTAGAGATGTGCCAGAACTGTGCCAGATTTGAGCCAGATTTGTGCCAGAGTTGTGCCAGAGTTGTGCCAGAGTTGTGCCAGAGTTGTACCAGAGTTGTGCCAAAGTTTTGCCGGAGTAATTCCCAAATTGTGCAAGAGTTGTGCCAGAGATCTGCCAGAGTTGTGCCATAGTAGTGCCAGAGGTATACCAGAGATGTGCCAGAGTTGTGGCAGTGTTTTGCCAGAGTTGTGCCAGAGCTGTGGGAGAAATGTACTAGAGTTGTTCCAAAGTTGTGCCAGAGTTGTGCCAGCGTTGTGCCAGAGTTGTTTCAGAGTTATGCCATAGTTGTGCCAAAATTGTGCCAGTGTTGTGCCACAGCTGTGCCAGAATTGTACCAGAGTTGTGCCAGAGTTGAGCCAGAGTCGTGCTAGAGTTGTGTCAGGGATGTGCCAGAGTTGTGCCAGAGTTGTACCGCAGTTGTGCCAGAGTTGTGCCAGAGTTGTGCCAGATTTGTGCCAGAGTTTTGCCATAGTTGTGCCAGAATTATGCCAGAATTGTGCCAGAGTCGTGCCAGAATTGTGCCAGAGTTGTGCCAGAGTTGTGCCAGAGCTGTGCCAGAGTTGTGCCAGAGTTATGCCAGAGTTGTGCCAGAGTTGTGCCAGAGTTGTACCAGAGTTGTGCCAGAGTTGTGCCAGAGTTGTGCCAGAATTGTGCGTTCTGCCAGCCAGAGTTGTGCCAGAATTGAGTTGTGCCAGAGTTGTGCCAGAGTTGTACCAGAGTTGTGCCAGAGTTGTGCCAGGATTGTGCCACGTTATCCTAGTGTTGTGCCAGAATTGTGCCAGATTTGTCGTAGAGTTGTGCCAGAGTTGTGCCAGAGTTGTGCCAGAGTTGTACCGGAGTTGTGCTAAGTTTGTGCCAGAGCAATGCCAGAATTGTGCCAGAGTTGTGCCAGCGTTGTGCCAGAGTAGTGCCAGAGATATGCCAGAGTTTTGCCAGGGTTGTGACAGAGTTGTGCGAGAGTTGCACCAGAGTTGCACCAGCGTTGTGCCAGAGTTGTGCCAGAGTTGTGCCAGATTTATGCCAGTGTTGTGCCAGAGTTGTGCCAGAGCTGTGCGAGAAATGTGCCAGAGTTGTTCCAAAGTTGTGCCAGAGTTGTGCCAGCATTGTGCCAGAGATTTGTCAGAGTTGTGCCAGAGCTGTGCCAGAATTGTGCCAGAGTTGTGCCAGAGTTGTTCCAGAGTTCTGCCAGAGTTGTGCGAGTGTTGTGCCAGAGTTCTGCCAGAGTTGTGCGAGTGTTGTGCCAGAGTTCTGCCAGAGTTGTGCGAGTGTTGTGCCAGAGTTCTGCCAGAGTTGTGCGAGTGTTGTGCCAGAGTTCTGCCAGAGTTGTGCGAGTGTTGTGCCAGAGTTCTGCCAGAGTTGTGCCAGAGTTGTGCCATAATTGTGCCAGAATTGTAACAGAGTCATGCCAGAGATGTGCCAGAATTTGGCCAGAGTTGTGCCAGAGTTCTGCCAGAGTTGTGCCAGTGTTGTGCCAGAGTTGTGCCAGAGTTGTGCCAGAGTTGTACCAGAGTTGTGCCAGAGTTGTGCCAGAGTTGTACCAGAGCTGTGCAAAATTTGTGCCAGATTTGTGCCAGAGTTATGCCAGAGTTGTGCCAGAGTTGTGCCAGGATTGTGCCAGTGTTGTGCCCGAGTGGTGCCAGAGTAGTGCCAGAATTGTTCCAGAATTGTTCCAGGGTTGTGCCAGAGTTGTGCCAGAATTCTGCCAGTGTTGTGCCAAAGTTGTGCCAGAATTGTACTAGGGTTGTGCCAGAGTTGTGCCAGAGTTGTGCTAGAGTTGTACTAGAGTTGTCCAGAGTTGTGCCAGAGTTGTGCCAGAGTTGTATCACAGTTGTGCCAGAGTTTTGCCAGTGTTGTGCCGGAGTTGTGCCAGTGTTAATCCATAATTGTGCCAGAATTGTGCAAGAGTGGTACCAAAGTTGTGCCAGAATTGTGCCAGAGTTGTGCCAGATTTGTGCTAGAGTTAAGCCAGAGTTGTGCCAGTGTTGTGCCAGAGTTGTTCCAGAGTTGTGCCAGAATTGTGTCAGAGTTGTGCCAGAGTTGTGCCAGAGTTGTACCATTATTGTGCCAGAGTTGTGCCAGAGCTGTGCCAGAGTTGTGCCAGAGTTGTGCCAGTGTTGTGCCAGAGTTG
>SZWC01014366.1:0-27870 GCA_023375785.1 Penium margaritaceum
TATACATATACATATACATATACATATACATATACATATACATATACATATACATATACATATATGTATACATATACATATACATATACATATACATATACATATACATATACATGTACATGTACATGTACATATACATGTACATATACATATACATATACATATCCATATGCATATCTTCCGTTCATGTACATGCATTTTTCAGGTGTTATACATATGTACATGTATATATAGATATATGCAACCCTATAAGTATATGTGTACGTTTACGTATACGTATTTATACAACTGGTGAAGCACTCATCTTTATGTCAGTGCTATACTAGTCATACATTGCGCTTTCATCTTGTAAGGGTTTCGCATCCTGCACGTCTTTGCGGGGTCTGGTTGTTTCCGGTTGACGGGGCGTGCTGGGTAGGGGGTTGGGGGAGGGGGGGGGGGGCACGTATGAATGATGATTCCTTATCTTTTTTATGGGGGAGGGGGACGTCTAGTTTGTTTGGTGATGCTGAACGTACGAACGATGACATCCAGTCAGGCCTCCACCAACTTCGTCATCCGTACACCCAAGGCCTCAAGATTTTGTCAAATCAATAGGGGAAACGTAGCCATAACTCTGAGAATGAGTGCAAGTTAGAAAACGTTTAGAAAAATTGGGGCGAGCTAGCCACAAGTTTTTCAAATATGGGAAACGTCGCTATGCTTCTCAGAATGGTTGGCCGAAAAAGGGGGCGGTGAGGGAATTCCCAGCACTATCTTGTCTGGAAAATTTTCCTTGGTGAGGTTAGACACCAGACAACCCAGAACCCGGGCGTTGTGTTTTGCCTTAAAACTGGACCATACCAAACCAACCATGCTGCAAATACAGTCGTGCAGTCAGAGTCAGCAAGAAAAATAACTATGAGGAGTTACGGCTGCCTGAACTCAGGCACCGACTATAGTGCTCTTGAGAGCCAAGTACGACTACTGATGGCGTGACAGCCAAGGATAGCTGCTGAGCTGGTCGTGCAAGAGTGTAGTGTCAGAAGCACAAGGAGGAGGAGAACCACACGCTTGGCTTCACGGCAACATGTCCACTCCATCAAACAGCGCCCCATTTGCATTAGCGTCCATCCCATAGGTCGTTTGCATGAGCATGTACACCAGCCGAGAGGTCGTAGTATGAGTCCGTGAGGCAGTGCACAAACAAAACAACAACAACGTCTTGCTGATGACAACCTTTGAGCTCTCAAATGCTTTCCAAGTGGGCACAGGGTTGAAGCATGAGAACGACACGACCCATCTTTCGTCAAATGTTGCAGCGCGGGATTAGTCTCCTGAAGTAATGATGTGTGCGTGGACACAGTGAAGAGGCAAGTTGCGTCATTACACCTCAGAAAAAATACTCCCCTATGACCCACAAACAAACAGGCCACACACAAAGGACTTCTAGACAAACAAACGTCCACATGTCGAGACAAGAGGAGGTTGCTGGGCCTATAGCCAAGAAAGCCAAATCGTGAGCAGCCCAAGACCGGACCAGAGGTGAGGAGGTCCGGACGGACCCATCTGCAGGACTAGACTCTCCCAACTGTCAGAAAGCTACACACAGGAGAACGTGGTCGGCGGCTAGTGACAGAATGCTAGATAAGTTACGGTAGGTGAGAGCCTCAAAGAAGAGAGCGTCTCGAGTCTCATCAATACGATGGAAAACGGGGACCCAAAAGCGCCAAGCCTTCGACCCTGGCAAGATGCCAAGAAGGCTTACATGCGACCTCAAGGTGAGACCTTGTACCCAGACTGGTCCTTGGTGTCCTGTGTGTCAATGGATCCCCAAACATGAGCGAGACAGAGATCGGCGCGATGCCTGAACCATGGCTCATACGGTGTGACATGGTCTAGAAGCGGACCCTAAGGCAGGCGGTTCCAGACCCACTTTATGTAGGAGAAGTCCTCAGCTAGAAAGGACTCCAAAAGACCGCACTCAGACCGCATGGCGCGGACAGCATCCTCCATGGTGCGGTTCCAATGCTCAGACACATTGTTATGTTATGATGTAGAGGGAGCAGAGACTGGTTAAAGGCACCCTGCTCAGGAAAGTAGGCATCGATCTCGCCTAAGAACTCGCCATCACGATCTGAGCGGAATGTGTGAAGGGTGTAATACGCCTGGTGCTTAGCCATTACCAACTATAAGCAGACCGACAGGGGTGCATTGATCTTGTGGTTGAGGCTGTAGAACCATCACATCTGGGTGAAGTGATCAGTCAAGGTGAGAACACAACGACCCTGATCAGAGAGGGATCCAACTGAGAGAGGACCGAGGGGGTCCGAGTGGACCAACTCCAATGGGCGTAGTGCCAATTAGGCAGAGTCAGGATAAGTACAACAATGCATCTTACCATTATTGCAAAAAGCAATAGGTCTTCGCTGGCTTCTTGAAGGAAGCCGCGTCAAGATCAAGGGCGTGTTGTGTCTGAATGAGCTTGGACATTGTGTCCAAGCTTAAATGATGAAGGCAGCAATGCAACAAGCGCTCGTGATTAGGGGAGAGCATGCTTGTCACAATCACACATGCAGAAGAGGATAAGGCATGGAGGGAGAACACTGGGTGATGAGGTACAGGTCATTAATGGAAGATGCACAGAGCGCACCATCATAAGCATCACAGGTGAAAACATTGGCAGATTCAGCAGAGTGCTCAACAAAGAGACCCATCCAAGTGCACGCATAAACAAACAGTGGGTTAAGCTGTATATCAGGAACATAGAGCACATCAGATATGTACAAGGGGCCAAAAGGACCATCAAAATTCACCATCCCAGTACCTTGGACTGGCAAAAATGACCACATCATGTGCAAACAGATCAAACAGGCCCAAGAAGACCAAGGACAATGAAGTCAGTGTAGCGCCAGGTCATGTGGTGAGTGGCACCGGAATCAATGATCCAAGTGCCACTCGCCTCATGACTCATTGTCAACACTGAGCAATGGGCCACAGAACACTCAACAGTTGCCAGACATTGAGAAGGGATGAAGAAGTCATGACAGACAACACGAATCTGGGACTCGTCCAACAACTCTGTATAGTCAGGCCCCAAGTCAACACAGGCGGTCGATTTTCCTCCACGCGCATCATCACTGGCCACAAATGCAACAGTACAAGCAGACTGTGGACCAAAAAACTGTGTCAACACAATTGCACCTCCTTGAGTGTGGAGCACCAGTAGGTGACAAAACTCCATGATGATGCGGTTACGGGGGTCCGCAGCATCAACGTCACCGGAGGCGGGTGAAGGGTCAGCTGCCATTGTGGTCGTGCGGCCGGTCTGGGTAGCGCTGGAGGTAGGTGTGCACAAGAATGCACACCCTAAAGGCCTCACATGATCCCCGTCCGATCGAGGGGTTGTACATAGTCCATGAAGCAATATGGGCCCCCACACTTGTAGTAGTGGACTCAGCGTCCACTCCCACCATCGGCCTTTTGTGGGCACTACTACTACTACTATTGTTGTTGTCCCTTGTCACTCCTTTGTTTGTCCTTCTTCCCGTGCATAGTGGCAGCCACACCCTTGGAGGAGTGTGACGGAGAGAAGGATGAGGACAGCATACAAAGGAGGGGACGTTTCGTAGGTGAGGCAATCATCACAACAACCAGCAGACTCACATAACAGGCCTGGGCAGCCTGACGTGTGGCCGTCCATACTGATGGGGCCTATGAAGCAGCTCCAAAGAGTCTGACAGCTCGGCAAGAATCGTATGGTCGGAATAGGTGAACATGTTGACAAACTCCATGCGGGCCCCGACCACGATGGTGTGCAAGCCCCACAGCTAGGAGCTGCCGATGATACCGAGGCAAGTGTAGATACACATGGCTCGCTGCCAGTAGACTTCCATTGAATCCACGGGACACTACAAAGGGATCTGAACTCCCAGAGACGCGTCGTCATCCACACATGAGTCTGAGCTGCTAGCAGGGTCAGGACCAGCTCCCAACCGCGGTGGGGGTCCACTCTTGTCATTGTACTAGGGACATCAAGGAACAAGCGCAAGTGGACAACGTCTTGGGACACAATGTAGAGAAAGCCACGCATGACTCTCACCGCAACCTGCGCCTGGCGGGGGTTGGCGGTTTGATACTGGCTCGAGTAATATGGCCAAATGCCCTCTGCATCAGCCCACGCCTGGAAGAGGATCTCCCATGCGTCAAACCTAACATTGCTATCATAGCATGATTGTGGGGTTTCAAAGTCCTTCGGCCACCAATCCATAGGAACGGTTGCCTCAAGGACAAGCTCGAGCGCACAGGGAATTGGAAGCCTACCGAAGGGCATGCCTGGAGAGCGTCGCAGCAAGAATGAAGGCACAGGCAACCTAGAATCATGTGCGGGCATGATCCGCTGACCTAGCTGGAGACGACTCATCCCCTCGATGGCCTCTTTCTGCCAGAGGCCAGAAGCACGTTGAACAGGTCTTCTAACTGCTCCTGTCAGCCATTGCTATTGTCACTGCTGTTATCGTCTCCAGTCGGTAGCTGCTTTTGCATGCCCTCTTGTTGCACGCCCTGCTACAAAAAGTTCTGCTACGATACTCCGGCAGCAATAGGAGGAGGCTGTTGCATCCTCTGTAGCATACTACAAATCTCCTTGAGGGAGGGTGCCTGCACCGCCTACTGCTGCCGGATGTCCTCTTGCACCTGGAACAGGGAGCCAATGGCCTGTAAGCGAGAACTAGATGTCTCAACCATGGAGCCAGAGCTAGAAGGAGAATTAGACCCCTTGTGCTTGTTTTTTCCAGTTGCGATGCGGGCCGCTTTTTAGGGAATTATGCAAAAGTGGTCGGATTGGTGATCCAACTGCTGATTTGGCGACACTATCCATTCATCTCGAACACTAGCATGCAAGCAGGTGCAGGAAACAAGAATCAAGCTAGGGAGCCATGCTGAGTTGCTTAAGCTCTAATAGCTTAGCAATGCAGAGTGGGATGAAAACTGACAAGCACACATCATAAATACCTGTCGTAGAGCACAACGGGTGACATAACGACAGTGTCACTTTGTCCTAAAACTGGTCCTAAACTACTGTTTTGGCCTTAACTCTACACACAGTCATCCAAACGCTACACCATCTCAACCAAGAGATGAAGAATTTTGAGCTAGAAACACAAAAGCAAGTCAAATGCATGTTACAAGGCTGGTAACACGTACAGGTCCAGCATCGATCGGCGGACACACAATGCAAAAATGAAAATTGAGCTCAAGAGCCAGTCCATCGAGCAAACTCTAGGGACTGTAGGAAAACTACAGAGCACCCCAACAAGTACCTGGGACGCTATGGCAGCTGCTGGTGGATTCAGTCACCACCTTTCAGTGTTCTGGCACCAGCTGGGTCCCCATGAGGGATCTGCATGAGCATGGACTTGGCCGAGTGATCACAGAAAGCTGTCCAGACAGACGGGGACGACTCACATCACAAGACTTACTCGCGGTTTTTATGGACTCTTGTAAATCAGGGGCCTAACATCATAAACCACGTCTTGAATAATCATAAATCCCTCTATGGAGGGGGTTGTGATTGTTGAGCTTAAAAAAGTCACGTCAGCATGTCAAAACTACATGACATGCAACATTGACATTTTTCGTCCCGAGAAATGAGAGGGGTACATGGTCATATTTTCTAAATCTTCAATCTGCGTCTATGTAGAAGGGGTGAATGAGGCTTCTTGTTGTAAGGTGAGGGTGAATGTAGCTTATTGTTCCGCTGTGTTACGTCCCTAACATACACAAGTCCCTAAACTCGGCGCATGGTTGTTTCAGTCATTGCATTCATGGCCCACCTTGCGTTGACCTCCGGATTCTTACAACGTTGAGCTGAGGGCATTTTAGCCAACTGCCCCGACCTCTTGTGTTCTGATCCAGAAGTTTCACACAACTTCGACCACCTTCCAGATGGTTCACCAAAAGTGTCGCAAACTATATTGATGTTCACATATTCTCTGTCAATTTCTTGACGACGCTGGAATTTTACAAAGACGTGCCTCAATGTTGTCAAAGCCCTCCAACTTCTAGACTTGTTATTGCTTCTTGAAGTAGCCACTCACGGCGCAGAATGACACTTGTTGCTCCGCATGAGAGCCAATGACCAAACATATGCCTAATTCTCATTCTCGGAATTGTATATACATGCTCAACTCAATCAAAACTGGTCATCAAAGTACCTTTACTGCTTACTGCTTTATACTGCTGTATACAAATCATCCACTTGTCCCAAATCATTGAATCACCTTTTGCCGTGAACCTCATCCTTGTGAACCACGTATGTTTTTCTTGACGTAACACTTTTTACCTGAGCACAACGGCGCAGGAGGATCAAGGGACACATTAAATACCTGGCTACAACCTCGCTTGAGTCCTCAGCGCATATCCACCATACAATGTATGGCAGATCTCATGATTACAATGGTGAACAAAGCGAGTGTAACCAGCGACAATCAGCAGTCCACGGCAAGTACTTTGTCGACGGAGGATCAGCAGGACGCGAACACAGACACACTTCAGATAAACAAGACAGCAGCAGCAAACTTTTACGGTGAATGATGCAACACCGACAAACCCAATGGCCAGCCTGGTGACGGACCCTTTGGGCTCGGCGAACCCCAGCCGCTCCTCGTCGGATCAACACTGAGCACGATGGGAGGCATCGGCCGACAAGCGCAAATCAACAAAGACATGCACCAAAAGTTGTTGGGACTGGAGACCCTTAACACCCGTCTCTCCAAAAACTCAACCTGGTGATGGATGAGCTTTGGAATTCTCCTGCATAAAAAGCTGTGCTCACTGAGAGAAAATTACAACTCTTGAGTGAACCACAAATTCGACCAGCACTTCCCAAACCGTTCAATCACACGAACTCCAAGGGACCTACGGTCAGGATGCAGCTGACGGGTTTAGAGTTGTACTTCACCGCGGTTGGGGTCCACAACAACAAGAAGAAAATTGGCCTCATGACCTCCATTTCATCTGGCATGGCTTTGTGTTGCTGGTCCGATCTAAAGACCATCCAGCAACAAGAGGAGATCGGTGGAGCCAGATCAGCAGCTCCCGCAATCGCTCTCACATCATCGACCACAGGAATACTTCCTCTCAAGCAGATTTGTATGAAATGGCACAACTCTCTCATGCCACCAGAAACATGGAGGGACTTTGCACGCACTACTCTTGCTCGTTTTGGGAAGCTGAACAAGATATATGACACACAGTACAAACTCCAACGTCTACCTCAGCAGTCCATCGTGGCATAGTACACTTGGAATTCCACAAAATCAACATTTGTAGTGGCCTTGCTCCTAAAGAAATGTGTTTCCACCACAACAATGGCCTCAAGTGAGAAATTCAGCGAGCAATCACCATTTTGGGCATCCAGGTCGACCTTACGTGAATGATTCGCAACAGCCAATCGCATTGACAACACTGACTACAACGCTCAAAAACTCAAATTTAATAGCTGGCAGTTTCAAAGCCGCAATTCTTATCATGAAAAAGGAAAGTCGCAGTTGACAGAAAAATCATCCTCAATGGAGACTGACTTTGTCGATCAACGCAATCAACGGTGCTGCTGGACTTACAAGAATCTGGGTCATGTCACACGCGACAGTCGGAAACAACATCAACAAACAAAAAGAGGGAGAATTTGCACAAAACGAGAGAGGAGTCGAGGAACGGCAAAAGGGTAAGAATAGACGGAAAGGCTCTTCTCCGGTTGAAAAAGATTGCAGATACCAATTACCCATGTGAGCGGCTCACATTGCCGCGGACGAGGGATCCTGAGATCATGAAGTTTGACGAGGGATACGAGGACCACCCGCCGATGATGCTGCTATGGGTGCAACCGAGGGTTTGTGAAATTCACAGAATGGGACTCACAATACTGTATGGAGAAGCCTGTCACACCTATCTCGGCAACAATATAGATCTTAGTTGGGCTTGCACACCAAACCAGGGGTGTTTGAAGGAAAAACCGTCGGTAGAAAATTGCAGATCCGTTGACTTCATGAACCAATCCAATTGCAAATTGGAGATCTGCACGGCATAACGGTCTGAGGAAGCTTCCCAATAAGCAACCACATAATCATCCTCGGACAAGATTTCCTATACTAGCAGTATCCACTAGTGGACTAGAGCAAAAAATGGTTCTACGTCAGCATTGCACGCAGAAGATGACATTTGCTACTAGTTGAGTGACCCACAATGCAACAATGGTTACGGAAAGCAGCAGAGGTGGAAGCAGCAAAAGAAGTTACGAAAGCCACAAAATTTCATCCGATATCTCTACACATGGCCAAGCGATACATGAAACACGGATGGCATGGCTAGTCCACATGGAAGCAAGGGAAGTGGAGGGAATTGCGGTTGTTGAAGCGATCACAGCGGCCTCGACAACTGAGAAGTTTGCGTGAGTACCAGAGGAGTTTGCAACACTCATCAAAGAGTTCAAGGGATTTTTTTTTAGACAAGTACCTTGAGAGCTACCTCCGCAATGGAACATCAACCAAAAGATGGAACCGATGTCGGAAAGCAGATTGACAGTGAAAGGGACCTACTATATGAGCGACCACAAGTTGAACCAAACACAAGAAGCAGCTCAACAAGATGCTCGGTCAAGGGTTTATCAGACCTTTCACGTCACCATGTGCAATACCAGTACTTTTGTAAATAATTAAACTAAAAAACTGTGGATGTTCATGGACTACTGAGCGTTGAATGTCATCACCGTCGAGAACCGCTACCCTCTTCCATGAGCACACGAACTTTTTGACCCACTCTTTGGGGGCCCTATTCAGAGAAAAATTGGCGTACACATTGGCTGTCATCCGATCCACGTATTTGATAATGACTTCAAGAAGAAAGCATTCCACACCGGATACCTGCATTTCAAGTTCACGGTTATACAGTTTGAACCCAAAAACACCCTTACAGAATTCACGGTGGCAATGAACAACATATTCCACCTGTACCTCGATGACTTTGTCGTCGTGAATCTAGAAAACATCCAAGTGTACAGCTGTACCCCTGAGGAGCAGAATGGGCATCTTAAAAAAGTTCTCAAAGTTCTACAAAGAGTGAAAAGTATTGGATAACTCTCAAAGTGCGACTTTGGTCACTGTTCGATTGCGTTTTTGGGCCACATCATCGGCGGCGGACGAATCACCAAGGAACCAAAAAAGGTAGAGGCGGTCCCTGATTGGCTGACGCCCACAAAAGTTTGGGACACCAAAGTATTTTTTGGATTTTACAGCTATGGACCATTTATGGGCTTCTCCAACTTTTACTACTATTGTCAATTCGTAAACAACTACGCTCGAGTGCCAGCGCCTCTCACCATTCTCACTCGGAAAACCACCAAGTGGACTTGAGGAGACAGCGAACAACAAGTTCTCAATTCTTTGAGAAACTCTCTGACCTTGGCATTCGCCTTAGGATCGAAAGAACAAACAGTGGGCTACATCATGGTCACTAACGCGTCCGATGAAGCAATTGGAGTCGTCCTCCTCCAAGACAACGGTGGTGGCCAGGCGATCACTTATATGTTGAAAAGACTATGCGGTCCAGAGCTCAACTATGCAGTGTACGAGAAAGAAATTTTTGCATTCATGCATGCATTCAAGAGGAGGAGGAAGCGGTTGAGGTGGGACTAGTGAGCTGGGACAGAGGCGTATGAGGGGTCGCAGTCACTGCTGAAACAACTGAACTCTGTGATGGGCGACAACAGCCTCATGAGTCGATGTGGCCAAGAGGAAGTAGTGATGGGCCCAAGAAAGCAGTGGTAGTCACTCCAAAAACTCAGAGAGAGCCACATGGTTGAAGCCTGTAGAGAGCTTCACGTGGTCCAAGAACGCCCACATCATGATGGTGTCAAGTGCCCACAACTGCATCCTTCCACCGGTCCCAAAGCGCGTGTAAATACGCATTGCGCGCCTCCACTAGTCAGTTGCAAGCTCCGTAGGACCCTAAAAGAGGGAGTGAAACTCACGCAGTCAGGCCGCCCTCATGGCATGGGTTCCGGCAGCAAGAGGTGTCAGGGCCAGATCCTAGACCTGGCAAAGATGTGCTTTAGTCGCGGTCCCGGTCTCACCTAGGAAGGGTCGGAAGTCGACCACAGTCTCCCGCAGCATGGCGTAGAGAAAACCGAGCATAGCTCTCGCTGCTATCTGAACTTGGTGAACGTCACGGATCTGGTACTAACTGTGGTAGTAAGGTTAGACGCTCTCAGAGTCGGCCCACACCTGAAACAAGGTCTCCCATCAATCGAAGCCCTCATTGCTATTGTAACGGGGTGGAGGTGTCTTAAAGTACTTTGGTTGCCGCTCCATGGGGAGGGCGACCTCAGGCTCCAACGATGGTGGACAAGGTATACGAAGACTATCTGTGAGAGAAATACCACCAAGAGTGAATGCTGCTGAACGACATGCCTCATCTTGATGAAGAGTAGTTGGCGGAGTGAAAGGCTGTGACCCCAGACGTAGCTCACAAATGCGCTCCTCAAGCACACAAATCTCATTCTCACGTGTGTCATCCTCCATCTCTTCCTCATCCTAGGGGTCAACTTGTGATGAGGGGTGCTAAGGCAGTGGCACTGTGTAGGACATAGACTACTAAACGGATGGTGTAGCTCCAATAAATCCTCAAAGTGGCTGTTGTGAGGTCCCCAAAGGATCTCGTATTAACTCCGCAAAGTTTTGCAATGCATCGGGCTGTCGCTGCAGCTGCCGGCACATCTCATCCTACGTTTGAAAAAGCTTGTTGACCAGGAGTGACTACAACCGTGGACTCATGATGCCCAATGAGGAGAAAGAGGAGGGGTCGTGTAGCCCTTAGCCCTTGTCACACATTGGCACCGTCGTAGTGCTCAGCATGGGGCCAAACGTCAAAATATTCCGAAAAGGGAACCAATAGAAAATTTCAAGGTATTGATACATTGAAACAAATCAAAGTTTTGACCTCAAAACTGTTGATGTTGGCACAGCTAATGATTTTGTCATTCTTGGCGTATTTCACACCAGCTTCTTTTTTTTTCGTTCACGCGAACTTTGCGTGACCAGTGGGGGTGATCGTGTCAACCCGTGGTGGCGGCTACGTAGGGGTTGTACAAAACATGGAAATCGGGCTCGAGAGCCAATCCATCGAGAAAACTCTAACGATTACAGAAAAACTGCAAAACACCCCAGCAAGCACCCGGGATTTTGTGGCAATTGTCTGGAAACTGCCGGTGGGTGGATCCACCATGCGTCAGTGCTCTGGTGCCAACTGGGTCCACATCAGGGATCTGCACAAGCATGGACACAGTCGAGTGGTCACTATAAGAAGTACGAACAGACAGGACAACTTAAATTACAACAATGGGGACTCTCAGACCTCCCATGTGAACCAAGAGCAAACCCTGTCTCGAAAATTCAGAAACCCCTTGGCAGAGGGGTTTGTGAATGTTAGAAAAAGAAATGCTGACGTGAGCATGTCGACGCTGCATCGCATGCAGAGTCGACATGCTTTTCTTTCTTGTTGTTCATAGGTGTGGGAGTCTTAGGCACCGTGTTTATATGATGGAGATGCTTGTGTGATGCTAGCATCTAGATTAAGTAGCAGCTTGCTACAGTGCTATGATTTTCTTCTTTTTTTGCATCTTGCAAATGTATGAACTGGAACATACAGCGCCATGACCAACAAAGTACGTAAAACAAGACAAACAGCCTTGTAGGAAGACATGTGTAACTTGTCTACGTCGCACAACATCGGCATTTCAGTCATTTCTTAGTTACGTACCAAACGTACATGAGTCCCTAATCTTCCCGAGTGGGCATTTTTGTCATCACATTAACAGCCCATCCTGTCACGAGACCGCGATTTGCACTCCGACGGTCGAGGACAAACCGGCTAACTGCCCCGCCCTCATTGAACCTTCCCGAACCTTCCGACAACTTTGACCACTCTCGCGATCCTACGACAGAAGTATCACTATCTTTCGGTCAACTTCTTGACATGCCGAGACAAATCTGGATTCACAAAGATGCATCTTGCATCTTCACTATCAATTCTTGAAGGATCCCGACATCTTGGCAGACATTCTCAAATCCGACCACTCATGATGCAAATCCACACGCGTCACTTGACAACGGCCTAACGACCCCGACTATGCCTCATTCGTAACTTGATACTTTTATACATATGTCCGATCGTTTCGACACTTGTCATCGAGGTACAATTACAGCTGATTATAAATTTCTCAAGTGTCCAAAACAATAAATCGTGTTCTGCCTCGCAACTTCTACCTGTTCACCATCTACTCTCCGTTTGGTATAACACATGGTATCAGAGGGCAGCGGTGCTGGAGAGGCATACGACTACTTTATCCATCCAAAGATCCACCTCGCACATACCGTCAGCGCATCTTGCACGTCAAGACTTTACAGACTTCGCAGCTACAACGTGAGGCAAGCGAGCGCAACCGAAGACCAACAGCAGGTCTTTGGCGATGACTTTGGTGATGGACGAGTAGAACGTGCCAATGCACACAAACCCTGAAGTGACAGCAAATTCTGGCGTGGCAGGCTACGCAACAGCTGGATCAACTCCTATGGCTTTGACGACCGATTCGGTCATGGACCCAACAGCGACAAACCAGCCGGCCCTACCGACAACCTCGACGACGACAGCAGGGACGACAGGTGGCACTAGACGACAGGCGCAGATCAACGAGGAACTAGCAAACACCTTCTTCAACAACTCAATGTCACAATGGAGGCTCTTCACAATGCAAGCACACATGAAGTGGTGCTCATCAAAAGAAATTCCCAACTCTCGAGCAAACCCAAAATTTGTCCGACTCCACCAGAATCGTTCGATCCTGCAAACTCAAAGGGACAGATGGTTTGGATGTCGCTGACAAGTTTGGAGGTGTAGTTCACCACTGTTGGGGTCAATAACAATCAAAAGAATATTGACCTCGTGGCTGCACTTTTGCATGGAACAGCGTTAAGTTGGTGGTCCGATCTAAAGACCAACCAATGGTAGCAAGATACCGGCAGAGCATCATGAACGGCCAATAGCGCCAGTCTCATATCGCAGACCGCAAGCGTTCTACCCTTTGAGCAGATCAACCCAATGTGGCAAGATGCACCAACACCGCCAACCGACTGGAATGAATTGTCGTGTGCAATGCTCGCACACTTTGGAAGACAAAGCAAGAAGTCGGACGTACGTTACAAGCTCCAGCGTCTCCGTTAGCATTCCAGCATGGTAGAGTACACGTGGAGATTCTGCGAGATCATCACCGAAGCTGACATCACTTCGACAAACTCTGTTTTCACTGAAACAATAGCCTCAAGCGAGATATCCAGTGAGCAATCACTGTTTTTGGCATCCAAAACGACCCACCGCCAATGATCGCAGGAGCAAAAAGGATCAAGAACAGCAACTACAACGCTCGGATCCAGCAATCCTACTATTGGTAACCTCCTAACCACAATAATCGTAGAAATAGAGAAAACCAGTCGGCAGACTCCTCGACCTCGGTGGAAGTGGACGCTGTCAATCAGAGAGATAAGCGAACATGCTACAATTGTAGGAAATTCGTGCACATCGCTTGCAACTGCTGGAGCAAGCAGCAGGCCAAGAAGGAGGGAAAGTCGTTGAACAATGAGTCGGGGAACCGCAAAGGGCAGGAGTAAAAGGCGCAACTCTTGTCTGTGAGGAGTGATCTGTGCCAAACGATCACCCATCTGAATGGCCTACATTGCCGCTGAGGGTTTCTGAGATCGCAAAGTTTGACAAGGGATACGAGGATGACCAATCAATGATACTCATAAAATCTAAGCCTCGAGGATGCAAAACTCACAGAACATTTCGTGAGCAACAACATGGTTTGTAAACTGGGTTTGCAGACCAAACTAGGGATGGTTGAAGCAAAAACCGTCAATGGGATATTGCAAATACAGAGACTTCGAGAACCACTACAACAACTTGTGGGAGATCTACAGGTGGTAACAATCTGGAGGTCTTGTCCAATGAGCAATCACAAAATCATCCTTGAACGAGATTTTGTGTACCAGCACAATCCGCAAGTCCACTAGAACAGGGTTGACATCAACGTGGACATATACAGCGCCAAATGACAACTTTTGCGTGTAGGACGACAGCCGACAGCAGAAGAAACACAGGTGGAAGCAGCAGAGGAAAGCACGGAAGCCGAAAATCAACAATCTGTCCAGCCAATACCGCTCAATGTGGCCAAGCACTGCATACGATGAGGAGCTTGTGCATGGTTTGTAAATCATGAGGTAATGGGAGAAGCGAAAGTGGCAGTAGCTAACTCATCATAGGCCTCATCAGTCTCATCGGCATCGACAAAGTTCGTGATGGTACTTGAAGACTTCGCACCACTCATCCATGAGTTTGGGAGCGTCTTCCCCGACAAACTCCCGAGAACCTTACCTCCTCAACAAGACATCGACCATCACATCAAACTGAAGCTGGGCAGCAGGCCTACCGTTCAAGGGGCCTATTGTATGAGTGATCATGAGCTGACCAAGCTGAAAAAGCCACTTGATGAGATGCTCGGTCAAGGGTTCATCCGCCCATCCACGTCACCATACACTACAACAATACTATTTGTTGAAAAGAAAACTGGCGAGATGTGGATGTGCAGGGAGTATCGGGCATTGAACGACGTTACCATCAAGAACCGCTACCCTCTTCTCTGAGCTGATGAACTTCTCGACCAACTCCAATTTTTCATCTGAATTGACTTACGCAGCGGATATCACTAGCTAAGCTTAGCAGACGCCGACATCGGAAAGACGGCGTTTTGAACTCTCTATGGGCAATTTGAGTTCACAGTGATGCCGTTCATACTAAAAAATTCCCCGACGATGTTCATGGCTTCAATGAACAACATTTTTCTACCATACCTCGACGATTTTTTCATGGTGTACCTTGAGAAAATTCTGGTGCATAGCCGCACCCCCGAGGAGCACGATGGACATCTTTGAACAGTCCTCGAGATCATACAATGAGAGAAATTTTCCAGAAAAACTCTCAAAATGCGACTTCGTTTGTCGTTCGATTGAGTTTTCAGGTCACGTCATCAACGGTGGACGAATCACCATGGATCAAAAAAAAGGTGGGAGCAATCGCTGACTCGCCAATGCCGACTAATGTCCGAGAAATTCAAATTTTCCTTGGCTTCTAAAATTACTACCGGCGATTCGTACTGGACTACACCCAAGTGTCAGCGCCTCTTTCCGACCTCAGTCAAAAAGAAAATGAGTGGCGGTGGAGAGACAGCGAACAATTTGCGTTCACCGCTTTGAAACACTCTGACCTTGGCACCAGCCTTACGATTAGCCCATCCAATGGTCAACTACGTCATGGCCACTGATGCATCAGACTGAGCCATTGGCGCGGTCCTTTCGCAAGACCATGGCAACTGCAAACAACCGGTCACCTACATGTCTTTAAAACTGCAAGGACTGAAAATCAATGATGCAGTACACGAGAAGGAGATGCTGGCGGTCGTGCACAAATACAAGACGTGGTGGTGCTATCTGGAGTGTCGTCGATGCATCGTGCGCACCGACCACCACGCGTAAAACTATTTAAAGACACAGCCAAACCTCAATCGATGTCAAACAAAATTTTGGTACGATGCACCCTATTTGCGATGACGCTTCCCTCGCCAGGTGGTTGTCCCTCCGAACAACAAACTACGGTGTATGCTACTCGAAGAGTGCCACGACACAAGACCAGGTGGACACTTCGGAGAGGACAAGACGCTAAAGAAGTTCGCAAATAACTATTGGTGGGACAAGATGCAATCGGACGTGGCCAAATTTTGCAAAACATGAGACACATGTCAGCGACAAGTTTCTCGTTGCACAAGGCCGCCCGGACTCCTCCAACCGCTCCCTGTTCCAACGGAACCATGGGGTGGTATCTCCATGGACTTTGTCAGAGGATTACCGGTCACACCCGAGGCGTATGATGCAGTTCTCGTGGTCGTTGACAAGTTTTCCAAAATTTCCCACTTCATTCCGACAACGACCACCGTCACCACCGAGGGGACAGCACAGCTGTTTCTAAACAACATCATACGGTTACATGGCGTACCGAGAACCAACATGAGCGATAGAGAAAGTCGATTCATGAGCCATTTTGGCTCGAAGTAGTGGCTCGCTACAACAGCAGAATTCAATTTTCAACGGCTTTTCATCCTCAAACCAACAGTCAAATCGAGAGGATAAATCAAATGCTCGAACAACTTTCCCAAACACCATGCGAACCATACAGGACGGATTGGGCACAAAAAATCCCAACTGCCTAAATCGCATATAATTTGTCCGTTTCCACCGCAACGGGTAAAACCGCATTTGAAGTGGTATGTGGAAAACTTCCTGCCACACCAGCCGGACTATAAAGTCGTAGCAACATTCTTGCAGTCGACGTTCAACATTGACACTTCACCACCATCTGGAAGGAAAAACGGTATACACTCGCAAAGACAGAAGCAACGATGAACCGAGCAGCTGACCGACATTGTAGCGACGATATGCTGCTCGCTGGCGAGCGAGTCCTTCTCAGCTATGCAAACATCAAACTCTGTGGAGCCGACTGTTCGAAGCTCAAACCCCGATGGTTGGGACCGTTTGAGACCGAGCGCATGCAAACCCTTGTGGTTGCGCGTCTCAAACTCCCCAACGCTATGCAAGCTCATACGGTATATCATGTCAACGGACTCAAGCACTACCAAGACCTCGGAGAAAACTTCCCTGACATGGATGTCCTTCCCCCGCCTCCTGTTCAAGTGGACGAAGACATAGATTACATCATCACGGACATCCTCATGCATCTACGACAAGGCAAGACGGCACAATATCCCGTCAAGTGGCACGGCTACAATGCCGCGCACAACAACTGGGAACCCTACGACAACCTTCGAGACGTTGATAATCTCATCAACGTTGTTTATCGTCGTCTCCAGGCCACATCTCTACGAGCGCGGGACGTTGCGGCTAAAAGGGGGGGGGAGTGTTACGTACCAGACGTACACGAGTCCCTAATCTTCCTGGGTGGGCATTTATGTCATTACATAAACAGCCCATTGTGTCACGAGACCGCGATTTTCACTCTCACGGTCGTGGTTAAACAGCCCAGCAGCCTCATCCTCAGTGAACCTTCATGAACCTTCCGACAACTCCGACAACTCTCGTGAACCTACGAGGAAAGTATCACGACCTTTCAGTCAACTTTTCGACGCATCAAGAAGAATATGGATTTCAAAAGATGCATCTCGCATCCGCGCAGTTGATTCTCAAAGACCTTTGACTTCTCAGCGACCTTCTCGAATCCGATCACTCACGACGCGTTTTTGCACGCGTCGCTCGACAAACGACCCAACGACCCTGAATATGCCTCATTCGTAACTCCACACATGTATGCATATGTTGAGAAGATGCAAGGAAGCTTCCTAGCAACACTCACGTTGACCAGGCGTCAGTGCCTGATCAGACGGTGATGACAGTCACAGGTCGTGCACGCAACGGCAAGAGTTTGGCTAGGGGACACAAGGCAAAGTGTCTGAATGCTTCAGTAGCATTTGCAGAGAGAGCTAACACATGAAAGTTCCATGGCCTAAATACGTGCCGCGGCGCACAGCGGGTGTCGCACGCGGCGGTCCAAGAGCTGTCCTAAAAACTGGCCCAAAACCACTGTTTTGGCCATAACTCTGCGCACACATGTCAGAATGCTACGCCGTCTGAACTTAGACGTGCAAGATCACAAGACAGATGCTAGGACTGGTCACATGCATGCATCCATCATCAGACGGTGGACACGCAATGCAAAAAAATGCAAATCGGGCTCATGGCCAGTCCGACGAAAGGACTCCTGCAGACTATAGAGAAACAGCAGGCAGTCCCGGCAGTGTCTAGGGCTCTGGAACGGTAGTCGGCCAGCTCCAAGCTTATAGTCCGCCGCCCGTCGTCCCTCCGATGTCACCAGGGCCCGCCTCAAGGATCTGCACGAGTATGGACACGGCCGAGTGGTCACAATAAACTGTACAGGATCGTCACAAATCACAACACTCCCCCATGACCCGATGGTACGCATGTCCATAGACGTGCAACACTGGGACAAGTACAATAGTAAGTGTGAAACAGATGAGACACAAACACACATACCACACTCAACCACCCTCAGGCATGGGGCGAAGCCCGACAGAACGAATGGCGACCAGGAACTTCGGCGAGCCAGTGCCTTCGTCAAGAATTCAGCACGTTGCATGTCAGTGCCAACCCACATGACAGAGATCAAGTGTCGCTCCACCAGATCATGCACAAAGTGATGCTCAACCGCAATGTGTTTCGTGCGAGCGTGAAAGACACCGGAGTTCTCCGCAATGGCGAGAGCACTCTGGTTGTCGCAACGAAGCACAATGGCGGGTGCTGACTGACCAAGCTCAAGAAATAGGCGCTGCAGCCATACCGCCTCAGCAGGGCCTGCGCCCAAAGCAACGTACTCTGCCTCCGACGAGCTACGTGCGATGCAGCCCTGCTTCCCGCTACGCCAAGACAGAGCGGTACCACCAAGCAGGAACACGTAACCATTACGGCTGCGTCCATCTGGGCTCCAAGCCGAGTCGCTGTCAGTGTAGTCGTCAAGGACCATTAAATACTGCCGACGAAAGCAGAGTCTGTGGTACGGTGTGGAGACCACATACCGCACCACTCGCACAACCACGTGAAGGGCTCTAGCACAAGGAGCCTGCGAGAACTGAGCGAGGAGGTTGACAACGAGAGCAATGTCAGGACGTGTGGTAGTGGCCAGGTACATCAGAGGTCCGATGAGACGGAGGTACAAGGTCATGTCCACTGTCTCCCCCAGCTGTGTGGGATCATCCACCTTCAGGGCATCCTGCCCATCGGGTGTAAGAGGTGTGGAAGCGGTGGGCACTGCACAAAGGAGATCGCTAAAGCGCTCCCCCATGACTCATGCATATCGGGCCTGATGCAGCAATAGCGTCCAGCGCCTACGATCTCGCACGATCTCCATACCAAGAAACACCGATGCAGGACCAAGGTCCTTCATCCTGTAGGCATTCTGAAGGAAAACCTTAGCCTCCTTCACGGCCTCCAGGGATGGAGACGCGATCAGAAGGTCATCGACATAGACCAAGATGGCGGTGAACCGCTCGTGTGTCGGTAGGATGAAAGAGAGGGATCTGCCTTGCTCTGTACATATCCCGCACGAGTCAAAGTGCCGGTGATCTCCCGGTTCCAACACCGCAGAGACTGCTTGAGGCCGTACAAGGACTTGCGCAAGAGCCAGACCTTGTCACCGTCCTCAAAGCCTGGTGGCTGAGCCACGCAAATCTCCTATTCCAGAGAGCCATGGAGGAACGCATTGTTCACATCCATCTGGTGTAGTTCCCAGTCATGCAAAGCCACTACACCAAACAGAGCTCGAGCTGAGGTCATGCGGCCGACAGGGGCAAAAGTGTCAGTGTAATCGAGGCCCTCAATCTGAGAGTACCCCTTGACGACCAAGCGGGTCTTGTAGCGTTCCAGTGAGCCATCCGGCTTCACTTTCTTGTGAAAGACCCACTTGACCTGAATAGCCTTCCTCCCAGGTGGAAGGTCGACGAGCTCGTAGACTCTATGCTCTCGGATAGCGCGAAGCTCATCCTCGCAGGAAGCTCGCCAAGCGTCAGCATCCTGTGATGAGAGAGCTTCCCTCAGGGTGCCCGGGTCGGGCGCCACAGAGGGAGAGCTCTGCATGGCAAGGGCACACGCCTCGGTACTAGGCTTGACGACCACAAGATCAGCTGCTGCATCACAAGCGATATGAAGCTCGCGAGTGACGAGATTGTGCCCTACGGGGCACGCTGGATGCACCTCTGTGAGCTCAATACGGACACTGAGGCCTAGGGCCTTTGTGCCGGGGTCACCACTCGTGATGCTACGAGAGGGGCGCCTGGGTGCGGGGCCCGACGCTCGCTGAGCTCTGGAATCCAGTGGTCAAAGATGGCCACCAGGCTCACGGGAGTAACTTGAGCTCGAGGGGTGCACCTCAGGCTCAGGGACAGGGATGAACATAGCTGGTGGGGGCTGAGGCAAGGCAGCCGGTGATGCCGTGTGAGGAGACGCGCGTGTGGGGGACACGGGGCTGGATGTGACAGCGGGAGCAGGCAAGACTGGACCTGACACAGAGGCAGGGTTGCCGGCAGACGCAGGTATGGAAGTAGGCGAGACTGGACCAGACATAGAGACAGGAGTGCCGGGTGACGCAGGTACTAGTGCAGAATTAGGCGTAGGAGCTGAAGCAGGGACACATGTGGGGTGTGAAACAAGCTGTACAGGCGAGGTCTCTGGACCGACAGCGATGATCGCCAGGTCATCAAGGGCCGGAGACCGAGAGGTGAAGGGGAATCGAGCGGACACATCGGCCTGATGAGAGGTGCTCTCTGGCGTAGAAGTCTCCCCCATCCGCCGAGAACCCGCATAGGTAGGAACATTCATGGCGGAGAGTGCTGTGATCGAAGTCAGGTCACGGTATGTGAGAGACTCGAAAAAGAGTGCGTCGTGGGACTCAATGACGCGACGACGAGTAGGGTCCCAGAAGCGCCAAGCCTTCGATCGCGGGGAAATGCCAACGAAGGCAGACAAGCGGCCCGGACATGAGACCTTGGACCCCTGCTGGTCCTCAGTGTACCACACGGAGGGCAAGGGATCCCCAGACGCGAGACAGACGAAGGTCAACACGATGGCCAAACCAGAGCTCATGCGGTGTAATATGGTCCGGAAGCGGACTGTGCGGGAGGCGGTTCCAGACCCACATCATGTAGGGGAAGCCCTCAAAAGCAAAGGACTCAGGGAGACCGCACTCAGACCGCATAGCACGAACCACATCCTCCATGGTGCGGTTCCAGTGCTTGGAAACACCATTTTGCTGAGGGGTAGCAGGAGCGGAGACCTGGTGAAAAATCCCGTGCTCTGAAAAAGAATCCGTCCATCTCGCCAAGGAACTCACCGCCGCGATCCGAGCGGAAAGTATGCAGCGTGTGACGTGACTGACGCTCAGCCATCACTTGCCAGAGTCGAACCGCAAGGGCGGCGTCGCTCTTCTGACGCAGGCTCTAGACCCACCACATTCGGGTAAAGTCATCAGTCAGAGTCAGAACATACCGGCCCCGATCAGATAGGGACTCGACCGACAGAGGACCGAGAAGGTCCGAGTGCACTAACTCGAGAGGCCGAAGTGCTCGGGAACGAGAGTCAGATTAGGTGCATCTGTGCATCATCCCCCCAGCGCAAAAGAGACAGTCGATCTTGGGTGGCTTCTCGAAAGAAGCCGCGTCAAGACCGAGAGCTGGCTGTGTCCGAATGAGCTTCGACATAGTATCGGAGCCCACGTGACACAGACGGCGATGAAGCAATCGCTGGTGTTCCGCAGACAGAACACCAGTGACAAAAACCCGAGCGGAGGAGGAAGGGGAGCAAGGGGAGGAGGTACGAGAGACGCGATACAGATAATTTTCAACAGAGGCACGAAGGACAACATTGCGAGTGTCAGTAGCAGTCACAGTCACTGAGTCTGCGGTATGCTCCACGCAGAGGCCCACCAGTGTACAGGCACGCACAAAAAGCAGACTAAGCTCAAGATCAGGCACAAACAACACGTCAGAAAAGTATAGGGGGCCAGACAGACCGTCAAAACATACAACCCTAACACTATGGACTGGCAAGGACTGACCAGAGCCTGTACCGACGGAACGGACAGACATGACAGGACCGAGAACGACAAAATCACTACGAGGACACGTCATGTGATGAGTGGCACCAGAATCGATGATCCAAGTGCCACTGGAGTCACGACTGGTGGACGTCACTGTACAACGGGCAATGGAACACTCGACATCAGAGGGACGCTGAGCCGTCCGTGGGGAGGAACGACGTAGGACACAAAGATGAGACTCATGAACCCAATCGGTGCACTCAGGCCCATCATCATCACATGCTGACTCTGCTCCCCCACACGCATCGTCACGAGTCACAGGAACAGATGAACAGACAGTCTGTGGACCACCCGACAATAACAACACACTCGCACCTCCCTTAAAGCGGAGCGCCAGAAGGTGTTGGAGCTCAACGATGGTGCATTTGCGTGGGTCCGGATCACTGCTACTCGCTGGTGGAGAAGCGGGAACAGCTGCAGTCGTGGCCACCACACGTTCGGAGGACTGCGAGGATGTCGTGCTTGACGTGGAACGGAGGGCATGTGTAGCCTGGAGCCCACGAGTAATTCGCGTCTAGTCGAGCGGCTGCTGGCACTCGGTGTAGCGATGGGCGCCTCCACGGTTGTAGCAGTGAACAGAATGTCCACTGCTACCACTGGAGGATGACTGCTGCTGTGACTGTTGCTGACCTGATCCACGCTTCCCCTTCTTCTTCTTCCCCTGAGCTGCCGCTGCAACACCCTGTGTCCAAGTGGGTGTGGGCGGGGCCGAAGAGGAGGAGGAAGACAAGAATGTGATGGAGGATGAAGAAGGAGACTGCAAGAGGGATGATGGTGGTGATGCAACGACTGCTGCAGCAAGGGAAGTCTCCTGATGGGCTACTGCTGCCTCGCGGGCTGACGTCACCCGGAGGAAGAGCTGATGGGCCCAAGGAAGAAGCTGCAGAGTGGCTGAAAAGGGCTTGAGGACAGCGTCATTGTACCGTGCGAAGATGTCAGTACACTCAAGTCGAACTCCGAGCATCATCATACGGAGTGCCCACAGCTGTGTGCCTCCGGAGGTCCCAAGGCGCGTGTAGATGCGCATGGCGCGTCGTCACTAATAAGGTGCAGGCTCTGTAGACCTCTGACGGAGAGAGTGAAAGGCACGAATGTGTGCTGCACAGGTGGCGTGCGTCTCTCCGGCCAGCAAGGATAAGGCGAGATCCCAACCCCCGCATGGGTCGGCGCCCGTGCCTGTGCCGGGCCCACCAAGGAAGGGGCAGAAGTTGACGACGGTCTCGTGTGGCATGGCATAGAGGAGTCCGCGCATCGCCGTGGCTGGTGTCAGCACCTGTGCTTGGTCTGTAGGCTGATACAGGCTGTGGTAGTAGGGCCACACGCCCTCTGAAGTAGCCCAGACCTGAAAGAGGATCTCCCAGGAGTCAAAGCCATCCTTAGTGATGTACCGTGGAGGTAGTGTCTCAAAGTCCTTGGGTTGCCGCTCCGTGGGGAGAGCAACCGCAGGCCCAGGGGGACAAGGGACAGGGAAGACTCCTGGAAGGGGATAGTCACCGGGATAGTCGGGTGACGATCGCCCCGTAGGAATCCGAGGAGATCTGGTGCCCATCTGCAGCTGACGGAGACGCTCCTAAAGAACTCGAATCTCATGATTCGGGGAGTTGTCTGGCATGCCTGGCATGAATGGCTCATCATCCAGGAGGTCAGGAGGTGGTGGGTCAGCTCGAGCTCCTGTAACGGGTGCCTGAGCCGACTGCTGCGTAGAGGCCGCGACGCCGACAGCTCCCTCGGAAACCTGCCGTGGCACTGTGGACTGGCCACGTAGAAGCTCAGTCAGTGTACGGATGGCATCACTCTACTCCCGTTGTAGGTGACGCATCTCATCCTGCTGGCTCCGCACGTCCTCAATGGCCTGCGAGCGTGGGCTCAGGACCCCAGAAGAGGAGGAGGAGGGATCACCTGTCGCCTTCTCCTTGTTATCCGACGAGTCCATGTCGCCTCTCAGTATGGGTCGACAGGTCAAGTTTGTCCGATTTTGAAAGCGTCAGCGTTTCTCGAGGAATTGAGAAGTTGGCAATTTGGCTAAGTATGGTGCTGACGTCAAAAGGTGGTTGCTGATGTCAGCACAACCTGATGATGTCAGCAAGCAAAAATGCTGACGTCGGCTCGACTCCCTCCTTTTTTTTTTCTCTCTCGCAGTTCTGCGTGAGCGTGGAGCCGCTCCGCGGCGGCTGCGCGGAAGCTGCACGGAGGCTGTGCAGCAGCTTCCGCTCAGCTGCTGTTGTAGCTGTGCTATCAGCTGCAGTAGCAGCTGCGCTATCAGCTGCAGCAGCAGCTGCGTGGCTGCGTGCGTAGAAGTGGCAGCAACGGCTGCGTAATGCCGCTGGTGCTGCTGATGCGCGCTGCGGCTGCTGCTCGCTGCCGCCACTGCGCGCTGTTGTTGCTGCTGCTGCGCTGCTACTGTTATTGCAACTGCTACTACTCTGCTGCTGCCGCCGCGGCTGCCGCTGCTGCTGCTGCGCTGCTGTTGCTGTGGCTGCTGCTGCTCTACTGCTGCTGCCACTGCCGCTACTCGCTGCTACTGCTGCGGCCACCGCTGCGGCTGCGGACGGCGGCTGCACTCGCTGCAGCCGCCACACGCTGCTGTAGCTGCTGATACGGTGCCGCTGCTGCCGCTGCTGCTGCTGCTGCTCTGCTGCTATGCTGGTGCTGGCACGGTGGCAACACCGCTGCTACGGTCTCACGTGATGGGTGTGGGCTGCGTCGACGGCGACCGGCTGTCATCGACAGGCCCCTGTAGATCTGTTGCAGCGGTGACTCTCATTGTTGCTTCTCTGCTATGTCTCTGCTGCGCAGCTTAGTGAGAACTATCTCACTGCTCTGATACCACGAGAAGATGCAAGGAAGCTTCCTAGCAACACTCTCGTTGACCAGGCGTCAGTGCCTGATCAGACGGTGACGACAGTCACAGGTCGTGCACGCAACGGCAAGAGTTTGGCTAGGGGACACAAGGCAAAGTGTCTGAATGCTTCAATAGCATTTGCAGAGAGAGCTAACAAATGACAGGTCCATGGCCTAAATACCTGCTGCGGCGCACAGCGGGTGTTGCACGCGGCGGTCCAAGAGCTGTCCTCAAAACCGGCCCAAAACCACTGTTTTGGCCATAACTCTGCGCACACATGTCAGAATGCTACGCCGTCTGAACCTAAACGTGCAGGATCACAAGACGGACGCTACGACTGGTCATATGCATGCATCCATCATCAGACGGTGGACACGCAATGCAAAAACATGCAAATCGGGCTCATGGCCAGTCTGCCAAAAAGACTCCTGCAGACTGCAGGGAAACAACAGGGATTCTCGGCAGTGTCCGTGGCTCTCGAACGGTAGTCGGCCAGCTCCAAGCTGGTAGTCCGCCGCCCGTCGTCCCTCCGATGTCACCAAGGCCCGCCTCAGGGATCTGCACGAGTATGGACACGACCGAGTGGTCACAGTAGATTGTACAGGAACGTCACAAATCACAACATATGTATGTCTGATTGTTTCGACACGTCATTGAAGTAGACTTGCCGCTCATTATAAATTGTTGAAGTGTCCTAAATTCTTAATCGTGTTTTGCTTTGCGTCTTCTTCCTATTCACCATCTATGCTCCATTCAGCATAGCATTTTCTCTCCCTGGGGCGTTCCATTGACATATCCCGCCATTCCGGAAAATCCCAGTTCTTCTTCTGCGCAGTGTCCTGCCTTCCGAACACAACAACAGTTGCGTGCATTTGTTCCTTTCTTTGGAGATTCTAGCAGGGGGTAGCAGTCAAAGCTCATGGCTTTCTCTGGTTTCAAAGTATTTTTTGGGTTACATAGTAACCTATTGTTTTTGGTTCGTGGACCTGTTTTCAGAAAAGTTTTATTAATTTTTAAAGTTTTCAAACAGGTCCATGGACCTGATGAAACTTTAAAAGTTTAACATAATTCTTTGAAAACAGGTCCACGAATTTGCATAACAGGTCCACAGACCCGCGTGACAGGTCCACGGACCCACATGACAGGTCCACGGACCCGCATGACAGGTCCACGGACCCGCATGACAGGTCCACGGACCCGCATGACAGGTCCACGGACCCACATGACAAGTCCACGGACCCGCATGACAGGTCCATGGACCAGCCATTCGTCTTAAATGGGTGGGGGTATTCCAATCACCGACTGTGATGGAAATGAACCTAACCCCCTTCGCTTCACATCCATTGGATTTGGATTCAGACATGTATGCCGCGAACCAAGCCAAACCCAAATCTCCTGGAATGTGAAACAAATTTTACCCCATCGTTACATGTTGTGTTTCTAATTGAACTCGCTCATCAAATTTTGGGCTAACATTGTGTTCACTTCTACTCAATGCTATTCTAGCAACTAGGTAGACGAGAACAACCACAAATGCAAGCATGCAAAGTGTGTACTGTTCAATCGAAGTACATCACGAAAGCACACGAAGCAAGAGGAAATCATGTCTGCAAGAATGGTGGACATGCAAAGACGCCGAGTTGGAAGGACGGCGATTCTTCAAGCTTGATTGTCTTCACACAAACAGTTGTACAGTCTCAACCTGGATAACCAGTAAACACACAGGTAGAAGTTTCCACACATCAAATAAGTGTCAAGAGCGTTGGCACTACGATTGTAGCAAACAACGAATAGCGATCAACATAGAGGGGGGGGGAGCGAGAGAGAGAGAGAGAGAGAGAGAGAGAGAGAGAGAGAGAGAGAGAGAGAGAGAGAGAGAGAGAGAGAGAGAGAGAGAGAGAGAGAGAGAGAGAGAGAGAGTGAGTGAGTGAGTGAGTGAGCGAGTGAGAGAGTGAGTGAGTGAGTGAGAGAGTGAGGGAGTGAGTGAGGGAGTGAGTGAGTGAGCGAGTGAGAGAGTGAGTGAGTGAGTGAGAGAGAGTGAGGGAGTGAGTGAGTGAGTGAGTGATTGAGTGAGTGAGTGAGTGAGTGAGTGAGGGAGTGAGTGAGTGAGGGAGTGAGTGAGTGAGTGAGTGAGTGAGTGAGTGAGAGTGAGGGAGTGAGTGAGTGAGTGAGCGAGTGAGTGAAAGAGAGAGTGTGAGAGTGATTGAGTAAGTCACCGAAATACCACTGGACCAATCAATTGACCGACCAACCGACCAATGGACCGAGCGACCGAACTGACCAATGGTCTGACAGACAGAAACGTAGACAGAAACAGGGACAGATACAGAGACAGGAACAGGGACATCGTCAGTGATAAGGAGAGGGACATAGACAGATAGAGGCAGGGACAGTAAAAGAGGCAGAGATAGAGACAGACAGAGACAGATTAAGATTGAGACGGAGAAAGAGAAAGAGACCTAGAGAGAGAGCCAGCAACAGCAACATGAAGAGCGACAACAAAAGCGACAGTGACAGAGACAGAGATAGCAACAGTGGTAGTGACTGCAATAGCGACGCTGATAATGACAGTAGCATCAACAGCAACAGCAACAGCAAGAGCAACAGCGACAGCGACAGAGATAACGACAGTGATAGCGATGGCAACAGCTACAGGGACAGCAACAGTGACAGCGATAGCGACAGCGACAGGGACACGACTGCGACTACGGCTGCGAGTGCAATTGAGACTGCGACTGCGAGTGTGACTGCGACTGCAACTACGACAGTGACAGCGACAGGAACAGGGACAGGGACAACGACAGCAACAGCGACAGCAAGAGTGAGAGGGAGAGCGAAAACGACAGGGATAACAACTGTGACAGCGACGGCAACATCTACAGGGACAGGAACAGCCACAGCCAGCGACAGCGACAGCGACAGTGACAACGGCAGCGACCGCGACAAGGACAGGGACAGCGGTAGTGGCAGCAAAAAAGACAGTGACAGCGACATCAACAGCGACAATGACAGTCACTGTCAACAGCCAAAGCCACAGCAATAGCCACAGCCACAGCAACACCGACCTAAAAAATGACAACGATAGCGACAAAGATAGCAACAGCGACTGGGTCTGGGATTGGGCGTAGAACTTGGATTGGGACTGCGACAACGATTACGGCTGCGAATGCGAATGCGAGTGCATGTGCAAGTGCACCTGCGACTGCGGCTGC
>SZWC01014366.1:30146-58005 GCA_023375785.1 Penium margaritaceum
GAAGGTGAGCATATTGAGAAAATCCACCGTTCCAGGGAAGAGGGCATGGGGATTGAAGCAAAAGACCAGCACAAGGCGAGGGAGGTACAAGAAAAATTCCCATTCAAGAACGTTGATCAACAATCGACCGCTCGTTTTCAAGGGGGGTGCAACACACGCAGCGGCATACAAGTACTGGAAACTCAACAGAGAGGTTTGAAGATCAAGGCAGAAAATGCAAAGGGGCAGCTCATGGAAGAGCTTTGCAGCACAAACAAGCAACATCTGCAATGCTCAAGCGTCACCACGACTGCAACAAGAGACATGGATGTCCTCTCTGTTGTCCATCCCACCCTACCCCAGTGCGAGCGAATCGCAACAACAGGAACAGAAGTGGGTCAAGAGGAAACAGGAGGGGCATGCAAGCCCAAAATGCCATACAACTGGGTCTCTCCGGCCGTGCTCGAGGCGATGGTGGAAAGGGCATGCTATGGGGTCGAAGAGAATGTGAAAGTGGATTTGTGCCAGCGTGTCGGAGGACTCTTCTTCTCTTACAACGAGCAGGTCGCAGCATGCTTCACCTCATTGGAGCAGGACGTAGTATCCATGAAGGAACTGCTCCAACACTTGGTTCTTCACGACGCACAACACTCTTCAAATCACAACACCATGTCAGTAGCCTTCCAGGGCATGAACCACGAGGTGCAGCTCCATGCCTCACATCTCCACAGCCTCAAAGCACGCACTCCCATGGAGATTGATGTCGAGCCCGGCTGCGCCGTCGAGGACCGCGCATCTTTGCTCGAGGAAAGGGTCGCCTTGCATGAAGGCCTCCTCCAATCAATCCATCACACAACCCACGAGGTCGCTTCGTGGGCCACATTGGCGCATCCACACCTTGTTTCACTATCCAACCCCATGTCCTCTTCGTTGTCCACAGAGCTCGTCCCTCCTCCATCTCCTCCACCTGCCCTCGCCATGGAAACAGAAACCGAGGAACAAGTATCACCCCCTTTTTTACAACTCCCCCTACCATCACCATCTCCTCCTCTCCCAACGGCAAAATCCCTCCAACTCCCTCTCCCGCCTGTTGTCCCATTCTCAACATCAACCTCTCCCTCCCTCACTCTTTTCCCTCCTCCCCAAGACCTCAACCCCTCCCCCACCCTTCTTGTCCTTCTTCCTCCTTCCTCTCCTTCCTCTCCTTCCATCTCTTCCACCCCATCCGCCTCACAGCCCCCTTCATTCTACGCTCCCACCTCTTCACCCCGCATCCTCCAAGCACCTCCAGCCCTCCCTGACACAGTTTCCCTGCCACCTCCGCCTCCTTCAATCATCTTCCTCCCTTCATCTCCCTGCACCAAGTCCACACCCCTATATCTCCTACCAANTGACTGACTGACTGATTGACTGACTGACTGATTGACTGACTCACTGACTGACTGATTGACTGACTGACTGATTGACTGACTGACTGATTGACTGACTGACTGACTGACTGACTGATTGACTGACTGACTGGTTGACTGACTGACTGATTGACTGACTGACTGGCGAACTGACCAGCCAACCACCCAATGGACCTAGGGACCGACCAACAGAGAGACAGGCAGAGCTATGGACTGAAAAACTCAACGTACCTTCAAATTTTGGACAACAGCCTTAGGACTTCAGTCAACAACCTTGGACTGGCCTTCGAATCTCGTAGAACGGTCTTCTGCCTTCAGTAATACATGGTCTTCGATCTCCTTACTAAATGAAATGTTGAAAAAGACGTGGTGCATTGCAAGCTTGCAAAGAAAGCCATGACGCGTTTGGACAGGAGACCCACGCTTGCGATGAAACCTCAGTCACATTCACACGGAAGAAGGAAAGGGAAAGGCAGAGGGTGTATTCCTTACACAGCAAAAAGGCCCGGAACGATGTCTTCACCTTGCAATCCTTAGCAAAGCGGTCCGCCTCACTAGCAATGCTTTCCACCTCACTCATAACGCAGAGTCACAACTAAGCCCAGCAAGTGCAACATCCTCTCAACCACCTCCATCTCGCCCAACCACTCGCAGTGCGACAGCCGCTGCACACACAAGAAATGGCANCTTGTCCTTCTTCCTCCTTCCTCTCCTTCCTCTCCTTCCATCTCTTCCACCCCATCCGCCTCACAGCCCCCTTCATTCTACGCTCCCACCTCTTCACCCCGCATCCTCCAAGCACCTCCAGCCCTCCCTGACACAGTTTCCCTGCCACCTCCGCCTCCTTCAATCATCTTCCTCCCTTCATCTCCCTGCACCAAGTCCACACCCCTATATCTCCTACCAAAGCCCACAAACCATAGTCTAGACGAGCAACAAGTCATCTCCATCTCGACGTCTACATCAAGCCTCCTGAAATTCATGACCGATCTTGCAGCTGAGATGGAAGCAGAGTTCAATCCCTCCAAAGGCCAGCACCAGCCTTTGACGGAAACTTCGGTCCCTCTGGCCACAATCTCTCATCTTGCCTCAAAGGATGAAGTCTTGAGCCTTCCCAGCCCTACAAGGAAGGACAGGCAGCAGCACCAACAAGAGGCACGACGTCGCCGACGCAAGCAACATAAGGTCAACAAAAGCGCGCGGCAGGCCCTTGCCCCATTCATTGCCTGTGCATCCATGGCGGCGGCACTAACGACATCCTCCATCCTTAGCAAAGCGGTCCGCCTCACTAGCAATGCTTTCCACCTCACTCATAACGCAGAGTCACAACTAAGCCCAGCAAGTGCAACATCCTCTCAACCACCTCCATCTCGCCCAACCACTCGCAGTGCGACAGCCGCTGCACACACAAGAAATGGCAACACAAATGGCCAAACCAGCACCAGCGCAAGAAAAAGCCTTGCAAGGGAAGAAGAGGATGGAGGATCAGGAGACGAGCCTCCTCGGTGGCCCTTGCTAGAGACACCAATTGGTGGGTGTCGCACCGCCAAAATCACGAGGGGCAACAACAAAAAAGGTACGGACAACACAGGCAAGAAGCTAATCGACACCAACATCCTCCTTACGCATCCCCCCCATGACAAAGCGGGAACCAGTCCTCAGCACACCTCCCCAAGCACCCCACCACATTCTACCTCCCAGAATGAGGTGCTCCAGCCAGCAACACAACCCCTCCAACCCACCATTGCTACGGCTGCATGCATTGACAGGAGGGGTCGCCTCAGCCGCCAAATCCCTCCCAACCACCCCTTTCCTGGACCGTGCCCCTACATTGGTTGTGGCAAGGTGATGGAGAGCAGGCAGGCCTTGTGCAATCATTGGGGAAAATACCACCAGGGTGCTTCGATGGTCCCCTTCCCTCACAAAGAAGCCATACAANTTCCTGCCCTCAGCAGCCAACACTTGGCAGGAGATCTTCACATAGAGGAGCGTGTGGAGGGTGCCATCCGCACTAGCCATGAGGAACTCTGGGCTTGGGCATCAACAGCAGAGTGGTCTCGTCTCAATAACCTCTTTGCTACTCCCCCGCCCATAATCTCCTCCATTCCCGCGGGTGCACGACCAAAGGTCCGCCAAGTGTATGCACTTGTTCTTGACAGATGCGTCCAACGTCCTTCGGATGCAGCAGCAGCAGCACACCATGTCCTCCATGCCCTCCCAAGTCTGATCTTATGGCAGCAGCCTAGGGGAGTCCGCATGGGCCAGGCAAAGTGGACCTGCTCGCTTGCTAACAGGTTTTTGAGAGGGGAATGGGTGCAGTTGTTCCGGGAGGTGACGCAGCAGACGCGAAGAGCAGCAAGGCAGCCACCAGCAAGGAGCACTCGGCAGCATGATGCTGAAGCAAGGGATGCCCGACGGCTTCGTGCACTTGCAAAGTTCCATGCCGGCAGTACAAAAAAGGCAGCAGCAGCTCTAACATCCCTTCCCTTGGCAGCAGGTGGGCAGGAAACTGTGAATGCACTCCGCTCCAAACACCCACAAAACAAGAGTCTTCATCCAGCATGGGTGTTAGATGAGGCTCATAAGGCCCCTTCAGTGATCCAACATCAGCTTGATGGGAGAGCTATCCACGAGACGCTTGTCGCCAGCGCGAGGGGAGCGGGCGGCGGACCGAGTGGACTCACGCTAGACCACCTTCGCGACATCGGCATTGGTGAGCCACGCATATGTGAACTTCTGGCTGCCCATCTCAACCACATACGATGGGGACGCTTACCACCTTCTGCATTGCATTGCTACACCTCCAGCCGCCTCCTCGCACTTGCCAAGCCCTCAAGCATCCCTGGTGACATTCGTCCCATTGCAGTTGGAGAGGCTCTTCCGCGTCTTCTTTCGAGGTGGAAAATACGAGCATACGGGAAGCAAATGGCCGCAGCGCTAATTCCACTCCAGATGGGAGTCGGGGCCTCTTGTGGAGGCGAGGCAATCCTCCATGCCTTGCGCTCAGCAGCAGGGAGTCAGAGAGAGTGGGTGATCTTGTCCATTGACATCAGCAATGCATTCAATAGCATCAGCCGCCACTCCATGTGGCACGCGCTTCGTGACCGCAGTTTTGCAGATCTCATCCCCATGCTATTCCCCTTCTACGGACTCCCCTCTGATCTGCTCTTCCGCGAAGGCCCGCATCCCACCTGCATTTTCTCCACCAGAGGGGTCCGACAGGGTGACCCTCTCTCACCCTTCCTTTATGCCATCTCCCAACACTCGGCACTGGAGAAAACAAAGGCAGTGGTGCAAGATAAGGGAATCGTATCGTCATACCTTGATGATACATACATCATGGGCCCACCAGAACTTGTGGCACCAGCATTTTCAGCTCTTACCACATAGCTTACACATTTGGGACTTGCCGTCCAGGCCCGCAAGTGTCAGATCTTCCACCCAGCTGGTACCATTGTGGGTCCCATCTGTGGCCTCGAGGCTGTTCCCATCACCCGCGATGGCCTCAAGGTGCTCGGGGCTCCTCTTGGCACACCTGGGTTTGCAGCCCGGACTTTGGGGGAAGCCTTGGGAACACAAGAAGAGGTCATAAAAGAGGTGAGCCAACTGGAGGACGTCCAGGCAGCCTCCCTTATCCTTCGTGAGAGTCTCCTCCCTCGTGCTCATTACCTCATGCGCACCACCCCACCATCTGGTCCTTGGTTGGTAAGATTGCGACAGTGGGATGCCACTGTGTGGGGTGCGACTAAATCCTTACTCCACATCAGCGACAGCAAGCGTAAACGAGACGTTTGTGCTGATCAGCATGCCAGCCTTCAAGCGTGCCTACCCATCCACATGGGTGGGCTTGGGCTCCCAAGCGCTGAGGCTTCTGCACCGCTCTCCTACGCTTGTGCACGAGCACAGTCATGGCAATTCACACGTCGCATCCTCCCACCTGACCTTCTCCTTCATTCCTCTCTCCCAGACGCCGCATGGTTATCTGCAACCTCCCTCCTCCCAACAGAGATCCAAGCCCGCATCCCATCCCTTCGTGACAGCGACCTTGGGGTGCCACATGGCCTCTTTCGTGAATTGTCCACTGACAACAATGCCTCCTTCGCCAGAAACTTACGAGCAGCCATCACGGAAGACCTTCCTCTGGTGGAGGCCACACCTCAACTCCAACGTATCACCAGCCTCAAGGGGGACCATTCTGGACCATTCTTGGCTGATGGCTCATCCAAAAGTTCAGCTTGATGCACTCTACATCTGCCCTGGAGATTATCGGGTGGCAGCCCGTATGCGTCTTGGACTCGCACTTCAACAGCTCACACGTGCCCGGTACTGCACCTGCACAGCAAGGGTGTGGCTGGATCCCTACGTCCCAGACCATGCCCTACGNTCCCATCTGTGGCCTCGAGGCTGTTCCCATCACCCGCGATGGCCTCAAGGTGCTCGGGGCTCCTCTTGGCACACCTGGGTTTGCAGCCCGGACTTTGGGGGAAGCCTTGGGAACACAAGAAGAGGTCATAAAAGAGGTGAGCCAACTGGAGGACATCCAGGCAGCCTCCCTTATCCTTCGTGAGAGTCTCCTCCCTCGTGCTCATTACCTCATGCGCACCACCCCACCATATGGTCCTTGGTTGGTAAGATTGCGACAGTGGGATGCCACTGTGTGGGATGCGACTAAATTCTTACTCCACATCAGCGACAGCAAGCGTAAACGAGACGTTTGTGCTGAGCAGCATGCCAGCCTTCAAGCGTGCCTACCCATCCACATGGGTGGGCTTGGGCTCCCAAGCGCTGAGGCTTCTGCACCGCTCTCCTACGCTTGTGCACGAGCACAGTCATGGCAATTCACACGTCGCATCCTCCCACCTGACCTTCTCCTTCATTCCTCTCTCCCAGACGCTGCATGGTTATCTGAAACCTCCCTCCTCCCAACAGAGATCCAAGCCCGCATCCCATCCCTTCGTGACAGTGACCTTGGGGTGCCACATGGCCTCTTTCATGAATTGTCCACTGAAAACAATGCCTCCTTTGCCAGAAACTTACAAGCAGCCATCACGGAAGACCTTCCCCTGGTGGAGGCCACACCTCAACTCCAACGTATCACCAGGCTCAAGGGGGACCATTCTGGACTATTCTTGGCTGATGGCTCATCCAAAAGGTCAGCTTGATGCACTCTACATCTGCCCTGGAGATTATCGGGTGGCAGCCCGTATGCGTCTTGGACTCGCGCTTCAACAGCTCACATGTGCCCGGTACTGCACCTGCACAGCAAGGGTGTGGCTGGATCCCTACGTCCCAGACCATGCCCTACGTTGCAGCTGTCGAGACTCTCGACGCATTCGGGTCCACAACCTTGTAGCCAGAGAATGCGCAGCAATCCTTACAGACAGTGGGATGGGTGGTGTGTGTGGCGAAGACAAGGGTGTCTTTGACGGCATCACTGCCCCAGTCAGAGCACGCGCAAGCGGAAAGAGGCCAGACNCCAAAAACCAAGGGGACAGGGAAGATAGTTATGGGTCGCAATACCCTTGCACCCAGCCGAGTGGTGTACAACACAGCCTCAACGTGGCCCCTCCAGGTGCAGACGAGGGCGGGGCATCCCCGCCACACACCATTCCCTTGAGCACCCTCCATGGAGATGTGGCCAGGCATTCAACCACCACTCACGTCTCGTGCTCCCATGGCACGGCCACCTTCACACCTGTCACTCGACTCAGCATTCCCCTTGTCTGCAAATCTGCACCGAATCCATCGCAAGAGCAGTCAGTGTCAGTACACATGTCATCGCAGTCATTCCCCGACTCCCGCGAGCAGCCTGGAATCCTATCACAGCTCAGTTCCTTGGTGCACAATGTCCGTATTCGCAGGGCGATTGAGGCATGGGAGGATGAGGAGCACGGTAGTGAGGGAGAGGAGGAGAGAGCACAAGGAGAGGTAGAGGTCGGACACCAGGAAGCTGCAAAAATAGGAAATGGAGGCGGAGGAACGGGCAGGAAAGAGTTTCAGCCACAAGAAGTGGTAGAAGTGGTGGATGTTTCGGACGAGGACGCAGTTAGGGAAGAGGGGGCAGAGACTTGCAGAAACCGGGGAGAGCAGGAGGTGAGGGCTACATCAGGCTCTGCATCAATGGATCCTTCTGAGCAACACAGAAGCCAACCCTGCAGCATATCACAGGTGGAAAGAGCGGCACTNGACGAGGGCGGGGCATCCCCGCCACACACCATTCCCTTGAGCACCCTCCATGGAGATGTGGCCAGGCATTCAACCACCACTCACGTCTCGTGCTCCCATGGCACGGCCACCTTCACACCTGTCACTCGACTCAGCATTCCCCTTGTCTGCAAATCTGCACCGAATCCATCGCAAGAGCAGTCAGTGTCAGTACACATGTCATCGCAGTCATTCCCCGACTCCTGCGAGCAGCCTGGAATCCTATCACAGCTCAGTTCCTTGGTGCACAATGTCCATATTCGCAGGGCACTTGAGGCATGGGAGGATGAGGAGCACGGTAGTGAGGGAGAGGAGGAGAGAGCACAAGGAGAGGTAGAGGTCGGATACCAGGAAGCTGCAAAAATAGGAAATGGAAGCGGAGGAACGGGCAGGAAAGAGTTTCAGCCACAAGAAGTGGTAGAAGTGGTGGATGTTTCGGACGAGGACGCAGTTAGGGAAGAGGGGGCAGAGACTTGCAGCAACCGGGGAGAGCAGGAGGTGAGGGCTACATCAGGCTCTGCATCAATGGATCCTTCTGAGCAACACAGAAGCCAACCCTGCAGCATATCACAGGTGGAAAGAGCGGCACTACAGGAGGTGGTTGAGGTGGATCTATTCCATGAACCTTCTGACATAGGAAGCAATGGGGAGAAGCAGCTGGGCCTAAACAGGAATGAGGTTAAAGTGGCACCGATTGCCTCGGGGGCAACAGTGGGAGATCCAGCAACCGGTGGTGGAGCACAAGGGGGAAGGGAGCAAGGCGCTTGCAACCCCCATACTGATAAAGGTGCGGTTGTGGGAGAAATAGCCTGGAGGGCAGCGGCACGTTCCTCCCGGAAGCAAGAGCAAGGGCGACAGTGTGTGCGACCTCGCTGCTGGCGTCGCAGTGATTCGGAGAACACGGGGATCTACATCCTTGCATTTGAGACGTTCGGTTGCTTCTCTGCTCCAGTCCGTGACTTCCTCAAGCTCTGTGCGACAGGCACAGAAGATCGACTGACGCTCCAAGGCGCAAAGTTTGTTTTGCGCTCTTCGATTATCAACCTCTACTCCCAGCGGCTCTCAGTGGCGCTGCAGCGTGCTCAGGCTCAAGCCATTCGTGAGAGGGCCAGGACCACGTTCGCAGCTGATCCCCTTTTGACAGGCGATGTCCTGAAAAAGGATCTCCCAGCAGTCAAAGCCGTCCTCGCTGACATATCGTGGGAGCGGTGTCTCGAAGTCCTTAGGTTGCCGCTCCGTAGGGAGAGAAACAACAGGATGGGAAACACGAGGGATGGGGAAGACATCGGGACGAGGAAAAACGCCGAGGTAGGTCTCAGGCAAAGATCGGATTGCCGGGAATGGGACACCAGAACGCATCTGCAACTGGCGAAGACGCTCTTGAAGTACACGTATCTCCCTTTCGGAAGTGTCATTGTCCATGCGTGGCATATCAGGGTCCTCCTCCAAAGGATCAAGAAGTGGCGGGTCATGTCCTGCTGCTCTCCTCTGTGTAGATGCTGACTGTTGTGCAGAAGGTGTGACACCGCCGTGTCCCTAGGAGGTGTGTTGTGGGGCCGTGGAATGACTCTGAAGAAGATCAGTGAGCGTGCGGATGGCATCGGTCTACTGTTTCTGTAGGCAACGTATCTTATCCTGCTGACTCCGCAGGTCTGCAATGGCCTGCGAGCGTGGGCTCATGACCCAGGAGGAGGAGAAAGAAGGATCTGGCGGTCCATTGTCTTTGACACCGGTCGAAGCCATGTCAGCGCTAAGTATAGGGCCAAACGTAAAAAACACCCCGAACGAGAAACCGACAGCGTTTCTCGAGGAGTTCAAACCTTCAGAAAAATTGAATTTTTGACCCCAAATCTGCTGACATCAGCAAAGCCGATGACGACATCAGCGTTTCTTACGCTAGCGAAAAAAATCTAGGGTTTTCTTCGCTAGCATTTTTAACGCCGGTGGTTTTCTTTTTGGATTACATTGTAACCTTATTGCAATCACTTTTATTGCCAAAAATCCGATTTTATTATTGGTCCGTCCGGACGAATGTCTTCGCCGACGGCCGCTCGGAGTTGTGAGGGCGGACAGAACACTCTTGTGTGGTGTTCCCGGGTCAAAACGGAAAGTGGTCATGTACATGTTGAAGAAAGGGTGTAAAGAGATGGGAAAAAAATGAGAATGTTGGATTGTAGTGTAATGATGTATTTTGTGTATTTAAATGTATAAATAACGCCATGATGTACATGATAAACATCTGTGTGGTACAATTAATGTGGAATGAATTCAATATTATTCTTCCTCTTTTTGGGTACATAGAAAGTAGTTTGCTTTTGTTGTAAAACCTCACGTTTTATGATTCGTCCGTCCAGACGAATTCTTCGTCGACGGCGGTTGGACTTCTGAGGACGGACGGAACACCCTTGTGTGGTGTTCCCGGGTCGAAAACGGATAGTGGTCATGTACATGATGAACGAAGGGTGTGAAGAGATGTGGAAAAAAACGGGAATGCTGGATCACAGTGTAATAGTGTATTTTGTGCATTTCAATGTGTAATTAAAGCCTCTATGTACATCATAAACATATTGTGTATTACATGTAATGTGGAATGACTCCAATCACTTTTTTTCCTCTTTTCCGGTACATAGAAGGTAATTCACTTTTACGGTCCTTGTTGCTACTTCTATATGTCTATTGTTTAATGTATGGATGGGTCACTTGAGTTCAGACAGCGGATATAAAAAAGGCATACGATGTACTCGGGTCAGAAATGTAATGTAGTAAGGTATACTTCAATGACAATAGTATTCAAGGCATGAACGTGTTAGTTGGACGTCTTTCTACCATTATAGGAATAAATTGCTACTCATGTGGACAATTTTGGTGGAAGCAAAAAAAATTCCGACAACTTTTGTGGAACAATCTTATGGACATTTTGGAAGCAAGTGTCTACCTGTCTACCTGTCTACCTTCGTACCTGTCTACATTGTCATTTGTGTAATTCTAACACAAGCTACGCCAAACAAACTTCGACAGCATTTTCCCTACACATGGATCACTTTAACTACCTTTCTACCTGCCTACCTCTATACCTTTATCCCTCTGTACCTTTAACTAATGCTACCTAAAAAAAATGTGGCTACCGTTTGTCCTATACCTGGGACACTTTATGTACTTCTCTACCTGTCTACCTGTCTACCTTCGTACCTGTCTAGATTGTCATTTGTGTAACTCTAACGCAAGCTACGCCAAACAAATTTCGACAGCATTTTCCCTACACCCGGATCACTTTAACTACCTTTCTACTTGCCTACCTCTATACATTTATCCCTTTGTACCTTTAATTAATGCTACCTGAAAAAAATCTGACCACCGTTTGTCCTATACCTGGGACACTTTATGTACTTCTCTACCTGTCTACCTGTCTACCTTCGTACCTGTCTACATTGTCAATTGTGTAACTCTAATGCAAGCTATGCCAAACAAGTTTTGACAGCATTTTCCCTACACCTGGATCACTTTAACCACTTTTCTACCTGCCTACCTCTATACCTTTTCACCTCAGTAGATCACTATGTTGTGCATGTTATGCATGCTACTTTGAGACAATATCGAAAGCATCTCCCCCACACCACCAAAAACTTTAACTACATCCTTACCTATTCTACCTATCTTCATTTTTACCTCACTACCTTGTTATCGGTGTATATGCTGTTGGTTCGTGTATTCGTTTACGTGTGCACCTATGTTATGGAACTATGGCACACATTTGGTGCGTACAAGATGGAGCAGTATAGCTCCAAGTCAACCTCTGATGGGCTGTTGGGAAATGATGTCTCCTTGCATCATCCCGACAGGAAAAGACTGATGGTACATTACACGACCTCCTTACCTTGCTTACCTGTGATGTCTGTTGTCTTGGGTTTGCACCGCCATGGCGGTGTGATGTGAACTCTTTGTCATGCAGATATCGTGTACATATTGAGTATTGTCAACAATGTAAAAATGATCCATAGCCAGCTGTTGAGGCACAATTGTGACTATGCACGTTACGCGTTGTTTGATGTCTTGTCAACATTCTAGAGGGTTGTTGCAACAGTTGTTCCATACCGAAGAGTTGTGGCGAGTGTGTGATGCATAAATGCCCGTGAAAACAACACATGTGCACAGTGCGACTAAGCTGACAGCACAACATATTACTTGTACCACGACGAACAAGACATGGCATGCCTAGAAAGAAAACAAAAAGCACGGCCATCGATGATGAACATTACGACACTACGGATGCAGACTTCACAAGCCCGTTACAAGAACCAAGACGGCGTTGATCCTCCACAGGTTCACCGGCCCAACCGTGGTACAATGACATCACTCTGGATGGGTAGCTCCCCATCGTACCCCAACGCCACGTGCTATCGACCCTATCTCACATTCTACTCACAAACACTGTGCAAAAGTTCTCTGATGCACAACATACATTGTGGAAGAGGCAGAACATTTTCGTCACGTGTCCATGATTGTCGGTCGTTGTATGACGTTTACTTTGTCGATATAAATGCATGAACGTATCTTCAACTTTGTAGAGTATTTCTGCAACTGTTGTTCCATACTGAAGAGTTGTGGCGAGTGTGCGATGCATAAATGCCCGTGAAAATGACACCTATGCACAATGCGACTAAACTGAAACCACGATGTATTACTTGTACCACAACGAATGAGTCATGGCATGCCTAGAAAGGAAAAAAAAGCACGGCCATCGATGATGAACATTACGACACTACGGATGCAGACTTCACAAGCCCGTTACAAGAACCAAGACGGCGTTGATCCTCCACAAGTTCACCGGCCCAACCGTGGTACAATGACATCACTCTGGATGGGTAGCTCCCCATTGTACCCCAACGCCACGTGCTATCAACCCTATCTCACATTCTAGTCACAAACACTATGTAAACGTGCTCAGATTCACAATGTACCTTGTGAAAGAGGCACAACGTTGTTGGCATGTGTCCATCGATGACGGTTGATGTATGACCTTCATTTTGTTGATATAAATGCATGACCGTATTGTCGACTTTGTAGAAGGTTGCTGCAACTATTGTTCCATACCAAAGAGTTGTGGCAAGTGTGCGATACATAAATGCCCGTGAAAACAACACCTATGCACAGTGCGACTAAGCTGACACCACGATGTATTACTTGTACCACGACAAACGAGTCACGGCATGCCTAGAAAGAAAAAAAAAATCATGGCCATCGATGATAAACATTGCGACGCTGTGGATGCAGACTTCACAAGCCCGTTACAAGAACCAACACTGTGTTGATCCTCCGCAGGTTCACCGGCCCAACCGGGGTACAATGACATCACTCTGGATGGGTAGCTCCCCATTGTACCCCAACGCCACGCGCTATCGACCCTATCTCACATTCTACTCACAAACACTGTGCAAAAGTTCTCTAATGCACAACATACATTGTGGAAGAGGCAGAACGTTGTCGTCACGTGTCCATGATTGTCAGTCGTTGTATGACGTTTACTTTGTCGATATAAATGCATGACCGTATCTTCAACTTTGTAGAGTATTGCTGCAATTGTTGTTCCATACCGAAGAGTTGTGGCGAGTGTGCGATGCATAAATGCCCGTGAAAATGACACCTATGCACAATGCGACTAAACTGAAACCACAACGTATTACTTGTACCACAACGAATGAGTCATGGCATGCCTAGAAAGGAAAAAAAAGCACGACCATCGATGAAGAACATTGCGACGCTACGGATGCTGACTTCACAAGCCCGTTACAAGAACCAAGACTGCGTTGATTCTCCGCAGGTTCACCGGCTCAACTGTGGTACAATGACATCACTCTGGATGGGTAGCTGCTCATTGTACCCCAACGGCACGCGCTATCGACCCTATTTCACATTCTACTCACAAACACTGTGCAAAAGTGCTCAAATGCACAATGTACCTTGTGGAAGAGGCATAACATTGTTGTCACGTGTCCATCGATGGCGGTTGTTGTATGACCTTTATTTTTTCAATGTAAATGCATGACTGTATTGTCAACTTTGTAGAGGGTTGCTGCAAGTGTTGTTATATATCAAAGAGTTGTGGCGAGTGTGTGATGCATAAATGCCCTTGAAAACGACACCTATGCACAGCGCGACTAAGCTGACACCACGACGTATTACTTGTACCATGACGAACGAGTCACGGCATGCCCAGAAAGAAAAAGAAGGCACTGCCATCGATGATGAACATTGAGACACTACGGATGCAGACTTCACAAGCGCGTTACAGGAACCAAAACTACGTTGATCCTCCACAGGTTCACCGGCCAAACCGTGGTACAATGACATCACTCTAGATGGGTAGCTCCCCATTGTACCCCAACGCCACGCGCTATTGACCCTATCTCACATTCTACTCACAAGCACTGTGCAAAAGTGCTCTGATGCACAACGTACCTTGTGGAAGAGGCATAATGTTGTTGTCACGTGTCCATCAATGGCGGTCTTTGTATGACTTTGAATTCGTACGATATGAAGGCATGACCGTATTGTCAACTTTGTTGAGGGTTTTGTGCAACTGTTGTTCCATACCAAAGAGTTGTGGCGAGTGTGTGATGCATTAATGCCCGTGAAAACAACACCTATGCATAGTGCGACTAAGCTGACACCGCGACGTATTACTTGTACCACGATGGACGAGTGACGGCATGCCTAGAAAGAAAAAAAATTCACGGCCATCGATGATAAACATTGTGACGCTACGGATGCAGACTTTACAAGCCCGTTACAAGGACCAAGAATGTGTTGATCCTCCGCAGGTTCACCGGCCCAACCGTGGTACAATGACATCACTCTAGATGGGTAGCTCCCCATTGTACCTCAACGCCACACGCTATCCACCCTATCTCATATTCTACTCACAAGCACTGTGCAAAAGTGCTCTGATGCACAACATATCTTGTGGAAGAGGCAGAATGTTGTCGTCACGTGTCCATCAATGGCGTTCGTTGTATGACGTTGACTTTGTCGATATAAATGCATGATCGTGTTGTCAACTTTGTACAGTATTGCTACAATTGTTGTTCCATACCAAAGAGTTGTGGCGAGTGTGCAATGCATAAATGCCCGTGAAAACGACACCTATGCACAATGTGACTAAGCTGACACCATGACATATTACTTGTACCACGATGAACGAGTCACGGCATGCCTAGAAAGAAAAAAAAGGCACGGCCATAGATGATGAACATTGCGACGCTACGGATGTAAACTTCACAAGCCCGTTACAAGAACCAAGACTGCGTTGATTCTCCGCAGGTTCACCGGCCCAACCGTGGTACAATGACATCACTCTGGATGGGTAGCTCCCCATTGTACCCCAACTCCACGTGCTATCGACCCTATTTCACATTCTACTCACAAACACTGTGCAAAAGTGCTCAGATGCACAATGTACCTTGTGGAAGAGGCATAACGTTGTTGTCACGTGTCCATCGATGGCGGTTGTTGTATGACCTTCACTTTCTCGATATAAATGCATGACCGTATTGTCAACTTTGTAGAGGGTTGATGCAAGTGTTGTTATATACCGAAGAGTTGTGGCGAGTGTGCAATGCATACATGCTCATGAAAACGATACCTATGCACAGTGCGACTAAGCTAACACCACGACGTATTACTTGTACCATGGCAAACGAGTCACGGCATGCCTAGAAGGAGAAAAAAGGCACTGCCATCGATGATGAACATTGCGACGCTACAGATGCAGACTTCACAAGCGCGTTACAAGAACCAAGACTGCTTTGATCCTCCGCAGGTTCACCGGCCCAACCATGGTACAATGACATCACTCTAGATGGGTAGCTCCCCATTGTACCCCAACGCCACGAGCTATTAACCCCATCTCACATTCTACTCAAAAACACTGTGCAAAAGTGCTCTGATGTACAACATACCTTGTAGAAGAGGCATAATGTTGTTGTCACGTGTCCATCAATGGCAGTCATTGTATGACTTTCAATTTGTACGATATGAAGGCATGACCGTATTGTCAACTTTGTCGAGGGTTTTGTGCAACTGTTGTTCCATACCGAAGAGTTGTGGCGAGTGTGTGATGCATTAATGCCCGTGAAAATGACACCTACGCACAATGCGACTAAGCTGACACCATGACGTATTACTTGTACCACGACGAAGGAGTCACGGCATGCATCGAAAGAAAACAAAAGGCACGGCCATCGATGAAGAACATTGCGATGCTACAGATGCAGACTTCACAAGCCCATTACAAGAACCAAGATTGTGTTGATCCTCCGCAGGTTCACCAGCCCAACCGTGGTACAATGACATCACTCTGGATGGATAGGTCCCCATTGTACCCCAACGCCACGTGCTATCGATCCTATCTCACATTCTACTCACAAACAGCGTGCAAAACTGCTCTGATGCACAACGGACCTTCTGGTCGTTACTCAGTGATTGTGACACGTGACAATGGTTTGCACGTTGAAGACAAAGGGGCCCTCTGCAGAATATGAACCATTCTATGTCTTCTAGGCCTTGCGGAATGGTTATGAAGCAGACTTGTCCATCTGTCTGTATTTCTGTATTGCTTTGCATTGTGACTGTTTTCAACATGAGTGCTCTTTCTGTTCACACCATCCATGACTGGGATTTCATCTTCATTTGCCCATGGTACGATTGTCATGTGTGGGTTACAGGGGCCAAACATCCAAGTCAAAAACACGCAAGAGGAGAGCTTGACTTTGGTCTGCACAAGTCTGTAGTCTGTTTGAAGCTGTCAAACATCATTTGACTGTTGATTTGCATTCGATGATTTTTCTGGGGACATTATTGTGTTTTCAAATGTGGTTGAAGAGGTCTTTTGGGGACTATGATTGTCAGCCCATATGCTAATCTGCGCATTGGAGCATGCTTGCGTATCAGTGAGCATTGCACAAAACAGTGTACAACAGCATATTAGTCGCAAGTACACATGGTTCACCATAGAAATTACGCTGTTTGAAAGGCCTGGACTTTTGACACAAGCAGGCGGACTTGTGAGATATGTGCATGTTGGTGACATCATGTGTCGCTACAAACGGAGGTTGTATTCAAATGGTGACTCTCATGAATGATGGAGCTGTGTGTGAAATGTTTTCCTACCATTGTCGTCTTAGTGGAGCACGTACCTTGTCATTGCGTACAGGAGGGTGCACTTCAAGCAAGTCGTACGCCTGTTGTGCATTGGAGCTGTGGATTTGAACCTGTGCCAGATTTTCCTCGCTGTGTTAGGTACATGCAGTTGCAAAGATACGAGTGCATGTGTGATGAGGGTAGCTTTTCGTGCAGGCAGAAATTGTGCACATGGAGATGGAGTTACCTTCGTGTGCAGCGAGAACTCATGGACGTTGTGTTCAGCTTCTGCCAACAGCTCCTGCACTTGTTCATGGCCCTCGCCCTTCTGCATGGGACCTGTCCTCCCTCCCAAGAGAAACATCTGGGCTTGTGGTCCCATGACTGTCGCTCTTTCAGGATGTGCCTCTGCGTATGGAACATGCATGGTTTCACCATAAATATGATCCCCTTACATGACACCTACACCAAAAAATGGAAGACTGTGTGACCTATTGACTCACCCGCAGCATGCAAAAGTACAGTCAAAACGCCTTCCTCTGAGGTGATAGTTCCATGCTCAGTGCACTCGTACTTCTCGTCGAGGAAGTCAAAGTAGTTCTCGCACTGGCATGCTGTAACATCAGGCATGCGTTGCGTGCACTGGGTGATCTTGTTGTACTACAGGTTGGTGACCTTTGCACTCATTTTCACGATAAGAGTGTTCACGGAACTGTTCTTCAGGAGCATCCACGTGTAGTCGAACCTGCACGCAATGTTGTGAAATGTGATTGGCATGTCTAGGATGCTCGACAATGTTTGCACTCGTTATTACTATTGCACCCCAACACAAAATCACTTGGAGATTTCAATGTATTGTTGGCAGCTTGTTTCTGTCCACTCCTTCCCTCACAATATTGAGCAGGGATTTGTTCGTGATCTCATGGATCATTGACCTGCAAAGTGGAAGTTCAGGGAAGAGTGCATGTATGTATAAAAATACGCACCTTATGTATACACAAGGCACATTGTCTACCATACTCACCCACGGCAAGCCTTAAGAGCACCATCTTTGTAGTACATCACGTTCATGGCAACCACTCTGTTGTTGTTCAAGTACTGGTGGATCTCAGGCATCAGAGTGCCCCACACAAATCCGACGAGCGCCATGCCATCTGCAAAAATGATGAAATCCTGCTTCGTTGCGGCTGAAACCTTCGTTGCATCCAAAATCCCAACTGCAAGACCAAGCTGCAATGTCAAGGCAAGTAATGTCAGTTGATATCACTTATTCCGGGTGTTCATGACCCATTTGGCAAACAATGCATGTTCTTACTGGCGATCGTTTTGTTGAAATGAAACGTTCCAGCGAGGGGCGCATCATGTTGTTATTGAAAATGGCGGTAAGAACTTGGTCCACCTCGCCTTCAACAAAGGTGCTTGGCACAGCGTATGACTCATCCATTGTCCAATTGAGGGTGCACTCCTGGGCAACACTGGTGTACCTGCAACATCCAAAGGATCATCATGATGCATATCCATACACTTGATGTACACATATGCATATTTGTCATTTCCATGTACCGTTCCCTCGTGGATGACGTGGTTGTGTTGTACAAATCGTACATCTTCCACCTCTGCCAACTTTCCGCGAAAGATTCTGCCATGTGCTTCTTTGTTGTTCCGGAGTACTCTCCAGGAATGATGACTATAGGCACCTTGATGTCGATAATCCTTCCAGAAGTGTCCGCGAGATAGATGCGGGGGTCAAGCTGGGCTTTGTCACTTATGGGAAGATCCACGTTGATGACCAGGGCGTGAAGATGAAAATGCCTGAAACGCGGTTGCAGTTCTACAATGGTTGCGAGTCGCGACTGCACATGAATAGTGACAGTGTGTGAATGTGACATTGAGAAATGTGATGAAACACGACAAACGTAAGAGCAAGAAGTTTGTATAACTTACATCTTTGCGCACATGGTCGATTGTTGGCAAAGGCACTGCAAATAGCAACATTACAATGTTGTCCACATGATTCGTACCAGCTTACAACAATATCATGCTGAAAAGGGAAGTCACAATGTCATACCTGGATATGGGTGATCCCTTATACCAACCCTCCATATTTGTCCACACTAAGTACAAAGGGAAAATGGTCTGAGTAGAACGTTTCTTGTGGGTGGAATGTCATGTGGACACTATGTACATTCGTCCACACATGGTCAGTAATGGAGCCACTCTCATGAGTTGCACAAGTGATCGACATCTGAAAACCCCTGTCTTTTAGAAATTGGTGACTCTCTGGCATCGCAATCTCTGTGTGAATGTTGAAGTCACCTACAAGGACAAGTGGGAACAAACTTGAAGCAAAGTTGCGGAGAAATTCTACCAGTGGCTTCTCTGTTGAAGAGGGAGAGCGATACATTGTGCAGAAAATTACTGGCATTGTTGGGAAGATCCATTCACACCATGACATAGCATCAAATCCTGCTCCATTGTGTTCATTCATAGCTCCCGTGTACGTAGTTGCGACAAGTATTCCTCCAACCTTGCTGGAAGAATAATGCGCAGCCTTTCCGTGTACACTGTCATGTCGATGAGCATGGCTGTTGCGATGATGTGTTTCAGTGAGAATGATAGTGTCTGCGTGCACAAGTTCATGACGGTGGAGGAAATTGTGTCCATGCTTTCCAAGACTTCAAATGTTGTGGTAGTACACGAAGAATGATGATGGAGTGAACAGATATTCGAGGCGCTGCAAACGCGGCGAGTGCACTCTCCGTCGCAGCTGCTCCATTTCTGAAACAACCTTTGAAGACACGTTGATCTTTTCACTGTTGTACTCTGTAAGATGGATGAATTGTGCATCAGAAAACCTGCTCGTAGCAACATAGTACATGTTCTCTGGTATAAAGGAAGACAAGTCGACCACTGCATCCTCTCTGAAAGTGCATCCTTTGTGGACAGTAATTGCATTTGCATGGGCAAGTGGAAACTGCCTTCACGACACTTCAAAACTGTCGTTGTTCTTCATTTGGAAGGTTTTTTTGACTCGTTTGATGGGTGTCCAATTGGCATTGACACCTTCTTCCATTGTAAATTGTGCATACTTCAATCATTGCTTCTGTCCAATGACATCGATTGGAAACTCCACCCAGAATGTAAGCACCTCCTTTCTAACAAGGCTTGCATGACGAAGGATGCCCGTCGCCCCGTTCACTAAGCCATCACTCGTGTCCATGTTCAAAATAATTTGAACACGACAACCTATGTACAAAAAAAGAGTCTTACATAGATTGGTTGCATATTGTCTGTCGTCACGTGCTTCATCCAACGACTGGTGACCACGACTCCCATCGCCATGGCTGATGCACGCATCCCATGTTTGGCAAACAAATTTGGAACTGTGCGCTCTGTCCTACAGCATCTTGTTGTGTGCGTTGACCTTTTCGTTTGTTGTGAAAAGGTGCAACATGTTGGTCATGTCAACTTTCTTCCTTTGGTCAATAAGCATAGCTTGGAAAAAGTCATGATCTGCCACTGTGCACTTGTTTTCACGGAGACGGTTCAAAGATTTTGCAAAAAACTGATCATTTTGTCGCATGACAGTCTGCAACTCGTATAGTGTCATACTAGCCCATGGGAAAAATGTCGATTCAGATGCATCTTCCTCTACAACCAGGGTGTCATCAAAAGGTTCAAACGGGTACCCATCCAGTACCGGTCTCAGTTGATACAAGTCACCAGTCACCATACAAGTCACCATACAAGACAATATGTACACCACCAAAAGGCAGATCTATGCCTTTTACTTCTCTCATTCTGCGATCCAGGAAATGCATCAGCCGACGACCAACCATCGACACTTCATCGACAATAATGAATTGTACACAACCTAGCTCACATGCCAGCACATGTCGAGATTCGGAGGACAGAGGTAGGTAAGATCCTTTTCGAGTGCTCAATTTCATCAAATGATGAATGGTGAACCCATTCACATTGAAGGCAGCAACTCCGGTTGGCGCGAGCTTCAACACCTTGAGCAACGTGTAGTCTGAGTTTGGTGCAGCATTGTAGAAGCGTAACAAACACTCATACAACACATGCACCACCGTTGACTTCCCTACACCAGCACCTCCTGATAGGAACAGTCGAACAACTTCTTTTCCAGAACGTACAATGTGCATGATGTCATCCACAACAGCACGCTTCTCGGAGTTTAGTTTGGAATTCACGAGAAAAAAATCTTCGTCACTCTTTGCCTTGTCTGCAAACATGTGACGGCCAACGTGCTCAAAATTGGGACCACTTTCAAAACAGTGCCTTCTCTTTCATTGTCTATTTCATTGTGGCATGACCTGAGAGCACTTTCAAAATCACGCAAAATTGTTTCCCATTTGGACGACTTTGGAGAATACTCCTCAATCTCCTGTGAAATGATCCCTTTGTTCTCCAAAAATGAAGACGTTACAAACTGTACAGTGAGGTCTTCCTCCTTTCGGAAAGGAACAAAGAGGAATACCTTTTCACGTTTGTACTCGTAGTCATCCCTCTCGGATTGGTAATTCACAAATTGCACAATCTTTGGGACCTTTTGTATGCGATACAGCGTCATTGAGTCATACAGCAACTCACTGTTCTGTATTAACGATGTGTCATCCAATGGCCCCTCCTTTTCAGAACAGTCCATGTCCACATCGTCACCAAACTCCTCTTCCTTCTCGTTTTCCGCACAGTCATCAGTCATCTGCTTTGCCTTTTTCCGGTACGTATACTTTGACAACAAGTCTGCCAAGCATTCGTTCTCAAGCTCGATTGGCCGTCTCTCGTACTGGGAGACAGCAGCATACAGTATGAACACATCCTCGGAATATGGGTCCAATTTTTCAATTTCCGCTCTAGGCTTCACAACAAGAAGTCGTTTCTCACGGGGGCTTGTGTTTATGAACACAAAGGACCAACTTGAGAACCTCAATGGCAATCCAGTCATTAAGGTCACTGCCTCCTGGGCACCGACCTCTTGATCATGGATGAGAGAATTGCCAACTTTATGTATCACACTCCGAACATTCTGTGAGCACTCCTCTTTTTTCAAAACATCCATCACAGATTTTAGCGTGCGGCTCATGATCCTGTTTCCTTTACACACGTATGAAACAATGTAACTTGCCACTGCATATGGATGTATGCACATTTGTATGTCCATGTTGGCCTGCCAAAGCCTCAAGACATCAGGGTTGAACGGGTTCACATTCTGATGTATTGGCATCCTTTTGTACAGTAGGGTCGCCTTTTTGAGAGATGAGCGTACACTACGAACATATTCAATTTCAGAAAGCTCACACAACTGAATAAAATCGTCAAGGCAATGTCAGTGGTTACTATCTTTAGTGTTGCAATCATACTTGCATACACTATTTTGTAATGTTTTCTCTCTGCAGGTAAGGTGCTCTCATCAAGAGGCAGAAGAATGACAGTCTTATCAAAAGGTGACTTTGGAAAGCCAAACGCACATGTTTTGCAGCCTTTTTTCTTGCGACAGCGGTATGTACACTTGTGCACTTGCAGGGACTGTAGATCGGTCTGTAACAAGTCAATGTTTGTGGATATATACTTATCCACAAATTCAACAAAATTTTCAGGGGACTGGGACTCCAGGTCTGGGGCATCCTTCACCCACAGCAAGACATGACAGTGGGGACTTCCACGGTGTTGGAATTCCACAACCCCAAAGTAATCATCCACATGACCGAGTGGTCCATTTTCTGTGGCAATAACGTTCTTTAAAAAAGAACGACGACGGTGGTGAAAGTATCGTGAAGGTGACACTGGGTCATCTGCAACGAGCTTCTTCCTCTCCTGAAATTGCAGCGCATCAATTTCACTGCGTGATAATCCTTTTCCTACAACTTTGGACAATATGCCCAACAGTTCAGGACAGCGTGTGTCAGAGAGAAGAAAAACGTTGGGTTCTGTTTTTTCTGCCTCAAAAATGCAAATAAGTCCTTCTTGTTGTCGTCCCAATATGCGATGGTTCCCCGCATCCTCTTGAACCCGTTGAAGATAAGGTTGTTCTCCAACAACCTACTTCTTACCTCACTGTTTTGAAGATCGCCCGCAGTAATCCTCTTCTGGAACAACTGTCTTGCCCGAAGCGACATAATGTCACGAACGTTCAACATTTGACAGACATAGAACTTGAAAAAAATGTTTTCTGGTCTTTGGGCAAATCTACGATCACGATTAAACAATTCCCACTTTACCACTTTCCGGTAAGGTACCGAGCAGTCCGGTTTTGGAACACTGAAATTGAGGACAATGTTCCCAGATCTTCTCTGTCCACCAAAGAGTGATGGAAAACACAACTCCTCCATGTCATTCCGAGACAAAATGTGACAAGGAGTCTTTCCCTCACATGGTGCTGTGATGACATGTCCTTTGGACATTTCCTGGAACAATGGAATCCTAAAGTACATCGTTTGGTCGACTTGATCATCTTCAAAATGAGAGAACGCTGCCTCAACTTTGTCTTGGGATGATGATGCATGACCCTCAGTCGTCTCATGTTGTGCTTCACGGTGCACATGTTTTCCAAGCTCCAACACAAGCTTTCCAACTTGTGCACTTGACATCTGAACCCCCAACCTTGCAAACAGGAGTGAGTTGTCCATCAGCCATTGCAATGCTCTGACAACAATCCCTGGTCGGACACTGTCGGACCACACACTGCCATAGTACGACATCTTCCGTTTGAATGCAAGGCAAACTGTCTCTGACATGGTCAATGGGCGCGGCAACTCAGTAGTGACATTAACAACATCCAAAGGGACAGTTGTGACCGCTCCTCGTAAACCCTTCTGCTGTCCTTGGTTCAACAGAACAATGTTCATGAATGGCACAAAAGGACATACCAAACGTTCCTCCAATAACGACAGGGATGATAACTCTGCAGGAACCGTATTCATACTGAAGTTGTCCTTCAATCCAAATGGCGCAGTTCCGCCCCATTTTGAGAAGGCAGCACAAACAGAACAAAGTAATTCATTACAACTGGACCCTTCACGCATCTAACACCTAAAATACAACATGTCGCACAGTGTACATGGTGTACACGGTCCATCCAACATCTCAGGCAAGTAGGCATCAACATCCATCCTCCTACCTGTATGTACTGTACATTCCCGGCGTTCATCCATTATTAACGCATGGAAGAGCTCATTTCAAATGAGCTGGCCATTAACCACGAACGAATTTTGAAGCTTTGGAAAATTTGCTCTCGGGCGGAACATCAATCCACCGAGCCAGAAGAGCAAGTATTTGTGAACAACCGCAGAAAAAGTACGACTAAAAATGCCGTAGAACTATTGGTTCAAAACCTGATACTTGTACTTTACATCACGTTTCGACTTCACTTCGTACACACCCACAAACTTCGTGGATGCTGACTCACAGCACAGACTGAACTTGTCCTTCACCTCCTTCTCAATCTCACAATACAGTGTTTCCTTTGACTTGAAACGACGATACTTCATCACTGGCTCGCCATCCTCTCGTTCACTGCTGGGAAAAGTAGACTCAGGGCCTGGTCAATTCTGAGGACCACCACTTGACTCCACACTCGTTGTTGTACTCAATGGGACATTCTCATTCAGAACATCCAACAGTAATGAAGAAAACCTCCCAACTGCTTTCGTTCCTCCGCTTGAAGAAATGTTGCCTCCAACACGCGATACTGTAGGTACATGTTCGGTATTCATATTCGTGCGGGGACAAAGTTGGGCGGCATATTCACTTTCACGGGACAAAAGATCCAACCCAGCAGAAAACTGAAGCATTATGTCATTTGGAACATGTGAGGACCTGTGGTGCTCTCTACGTATAAAATATTGTGGCGTTACCTGAGTCCCATACAAAACGCCATCATTATTCGACTGAAGTATGTCAAAATGGTTCCCATTGTACTTCAGATGTACACTTGGGCCAAAAATGGTAGGTGAAAAGAAAACACGATGGAAAACACGGACATCACTCTGCCACACAAAAAAAAGTTCGTCTGTACAAGACTGCAGCTACCAGCAGTTCACCAAAGGACCCCCCTGTCCCATTTGTACAGATGTAGTTCATGTATGCCTGCCTACTATCCCAAGTCCGTCGATGGCTCGTACCTAATGGCACACTGAAGCCATTGAAATGAATAGCTGCAAAATGGGCTATCTCCATGCATACGTCCATGTGCTTTTCTTCACATCCATGTATGGCCACAGATATAGCTCAAAACATGCAATTTCCATCGCCACGAATATCAACACATTGCATGTGCCAGGGACATCCAAACAATGCAGGTCTCATGTCACACAGCGACAATGATCGCTGAAGCCTGAATACACCATGTGAAACAGAACAGATATGTGTTGGATAATCTTGACAATCGCCATCTCTATCATCTGCCTCGTCCAAAACCTCTGGCGGAAAAAGCATGTATGTACACTGTACAATGTTGTCGCTCAAGTAGTGAACTGAGCCGATACTTTGTTGCACCACAGTGAACTTCCTTCCACAAGCATCCTCATCCCTTACCAAATTTTCAAAATGACACTCAGCACACACAATATGAAAACATGCGGACGTCACACTGCCATACCCACACTTGAACATGAGGGTTTGATCATTGTGCCACACAAACATGGCACAATCCATCATTGCACAGAACAACAACATCTCTGTCAACCCACCCCATACACCAACATTACCCATGAAAGCCACATACGACCGTGCATTNAAAATGTCAAAATGACACTCAGCACACACAATGTGAAAACATGCGGACGTCACACTGCCATACCCACACTTGAACATGAGGGTTTGATCATTGTGCCACACAAACATGGCACAATCCATCATTGCACAGAACAACAACATCTCTGTCAACCCACCCCATACACCAACATTACCCATGAAAGCCACATACGACCGTGCATTAGGACAATGGAAGCCATGCGTAGCTGAAAAGGAATGTTGAACAATGTCGAAATGTTCAATTGCAAAGTCCACAACCTTCCCCCGTACTTGCATGTGCTCATCTTCTATACCAAACAACATCCACGAGAAACATCGGAACAATGAGTTCCCATCCAATACACAAGCCTTCCTCCTCATCACAAACGTTAACTTCTCACCGTCAAATCCACTTGGTACAGTGATTTCCTCCAGCCTTTCGCATGATGCTTCTGCCGCGATCGTCACACGCGATTGTCCGAGTGCCACTGACCACCCGCTGTTAACACACAACATTCCACATATTGCAATGAGGACAACATCCACAACACACCACAAGAGGAGCGAAACACAGAGCAACCATTCGCGGCAACGGGAAACACAACGTACCGTAGAATGCGAAACGAACCAACCTCGCCAAAAGGAAATGTAAAACAAGGTCCGCGTCGGTGTCCCGTTGGATACACTTTGTCCTTGATGCCTGGGACTCAAAACAGGTACTTTTAACATGAATTCATTGACGATATGTATGCAATCCTCATGACACGTGAAGGTCAGACAGACGCACCTCAGACAACTTCATGGAATGCTGAGTATGTCGAACCAAATGCCGTTGCTCACTTTAGTTACGTCCACACCCTGCACAAGACAGCAGGAACCCTCAGCGCATGCATTCGTACTTTCTTCTACAGCACTGTGCCTAAGTCCCTGTGTGCTTACGTACCTCGCACGCGACGGGAGGGACCAAAACAGACGGCCTCGAATTTCAATGTCCTTAGAGCGGACGAGCTCCGCCAACGGCAGGAGTCACGCAGGTACGCTGCGTGCCAAAAGGATAGGAACAATGCCGACATCGGACTATATGCTTCCTTGAACTCAACTACGTGCCGTTATACTTCCTTCCACAAATCCCAAACTTTCTTCGAAACTACATAACACTACCAATGTACCAGATGCACAATCCTTGCACATGGGCTGCCCACAACGTTACGTACATGAACACCATATCGTCACACCGTGACGTAGACATATACAACTTTACCGAAAACGAAGTTGCGTTCCATCAACCTTCATTGTCAACTTCCTTTACCAGGCTCTCATCCTACATCGAGCGTATGAAATCCAAAAACCTCGGACTTTCGGTACACCATATGTAGTAGGTACTCAGCATATTTAAGAATGAACAGCACCGCAAGCTTTCGAGCGAATGCAGCAACAATCTACCCACGTGTCTACTAAGTTATGGCATGATTCCGCAAATGGCAAACTGATGTATACACATCCCTCGCGGAAAACACCCGGAATGCTCCAGATCATCGCACATCCTAACACCTACCATCATATAGTCCATGTAGATCAGAAATCAACATAGAGGTCAATGCTCGCCTACCCAAGCCACGACGTTCGGTCGACCACTACCGACACGCGAGACAATCTGGCCACGTCGTGTAAACATAAACAATTCCCAATAGCCTACCCCAAGTGGATGCCACTCCACACCATGTAATTCAATTTACCAATGTTGGAACCCATATATGTCATTCACACACCTCTCTCAGTCGTGCACCGGACCATCAGCAAACTATGTTCAAATCCACAAGGTTGCACTGACAAACCCCTCACCATGTTTATCAAATCCGACGTCCGCATCTGTCCGCTTTCAAGAACCACGACGGACGACAGGTCGGACGTTATGTTCAATGACGGCCACACATGATCGACATGCCACACCATACGGGACACCGCCTATGCAGAATATTGTTCCACCACAATGTTTTCACCCGTTTGTGAATGCAACCTCCGTCAAGAATGTTAAAACCGGAGCTTTGCGAAGGAACCATTTTCAACACAACTTTAAGTCCCTCGTATGACGGACATCACAGAAATCTGACGGTAAACAGCAATACGTTCACCGGGTACACGCCAAATGTCGATCAACAGTCTCCATCTTCAACGACGTCGGACTTTGCATGATATCTACAACCTACTCAGCAATTCATTCTGACAACATCAATCGGACACCATCTCTCCGCACTTCTGCAACAATGTCGTCACCGTACGACTCAAGTCCACCTTGGCACCCGAGCACGTCATTGGACAGCAACTTCTGCCACGTCAAAACTCATCTTCCATCACAACAAAAAAATATCGGGGTCCCC